>JAQJVL010002787.1:0-32559 GCA_035578905.1 Stictocephala bisonia | reverse complement strand
AACCAACAAGCATTTGGAAAATAACAGTTTTTACTGTACTGTTTCCAGACAAAGTCCAGAATACAATCCACTTTTATTTTCATTAAATCTGAATAAAAATAAAAAATAATAGTTTTTAATATCACACTAAGACACAGCAAAGTGGACTGCTTTAACTATTACATATATGTCATGAACCATACTATACTTCTACAAAATTAAAATTTTGAGATATACAGAACTAATTTAGTATTCTCACCACACTTCCATCGTAAACAAAGCGACGCATGTCTTACAAGAAGTTTACTGTTGTTCCTTGTCGGGTTGACTTGACTTCATCCCCCCTTCCAGAATAATTACAGGATAATAAAACAGTGTCAGCCCGAAACTTGAAAGCATTTGCAAGATAAAGTTAAGGTTTTTTTTTAAAAACTACTCTTTCGTGATATATTTTAACTATATTCTTATACAGCTGCTTATTTGATAGTTCGTGACAATTATACACAATTATTTTAAAAACAATTATGCCATTAAAAATCTTATGAGTCATTCCATAGTCATATATGTAAAATCTGATTTCATTCGAAGAAGCTTTTTACATTTTTAGAAAACTAGTAGACAAAAGAAATTATCATTCTTCTATATCTCCTGTCACACGTTCAATCACAAAATTATTTAATATTGTTTTTACTTATTGCTGCCTTCATGTTTTGAATACCCTTGTTGTTTTTGTGAGATTCTGACAGCTTTATTTATTTATTCTGTTGATTATCATAATTAAATGTTTTGATTACTAATACATTTTATATTTTTACCATGTTTTATTTGTTTTAGTGTTATATTATATGTTATATATTTTCCAAAATTTATTTGCATGATTGTAATTAGTGTTTATTTGTATTTTTTTAGTGTGTTAATTATGTATTCCCGGTACAAACATCAATTATTATATTTATACATGAATACTATAAAATTAAAATATACGTAAACACGTACAAGTGTTATAAATAGTTTACTATAAGTTGCTTTTTTATATGTACTATGAATCAGTTTAAAGAAGTAATTATATTTTAAAAACACACTTCTAGTGGACATGAAAACTGTCACAGTAACTATTTATTTCAGGTCATATAGATGGGAACTATGTACTACGTAGAACGGTATGTTTACACTTATACGTCTTGACTCATAAAAATATATAAATTGTAGCCTTAACTTAAAGCTACTATTTATTTTTGATATGTTGAACAACTAAAATGAGAGATTAAAATAAAACTTCTTCAAAGATAAAAATACTTCTTTATTTTTCTTCTTATAACTTCAACAAAATAAAATTGGATTTCTTCTACAAATAATAATAAAAAAACGAAAATAAAATATCTTTCTTTATTAAATTAAAGGAACACAAATAAATTAAAATAAATTAAATATCTTCAGACCAGAACCTTTTTTTATTAATTAATTCTTAATTTCAAAATTGCTTTAAATTAGAAATATTGCCTTAAATTGAAAAATTTGCCAAAATTGCTTAAAATTCAAAAATTGCAAAAATTGAAAAATATCTCAAAAAATTCAAAAAATTGAGAAAATTGAAAATTGCCTCTGGGAGATCTGAAAAAAAATAAATAACCAGCTTTTAGTGACTTGAAACATATTCCTTTTCTACAAAATTTTTAAACAGAAAACAAGGCACTCTGAAAACTGTCACTAGAAGAGTGACTACAAACAAGAAACAAGTTTTAACCGCGTATGCTTGGTGGATCTTACCCTATCTACTAAAACCCTACTGAAAAACCTAACTAAAGAAAACTTGTAAAAATTACTTACGTAGCTGTCCTGGAGGTATTACTCCCAAAACGTGACCAGAAACAAAGCGCGACATACGCTCACTCACTCACAAGCGAAAAGGAAAAATTGCCGATCCGGAAAACCAAAACTCCGAACAGTTAAAATCGCCGTGAAGAACAAACGTGGTCACTCGCCAAAAGATAACTTCAAAACTGCCCGAACGCCCGCAAACCTTCCACCAACGGACTTACCCCCTCCTTACTCTAGAAGCTAAATCAACCAATAAGAACCCTCTAAACTAGGACAACCGAACAGGTAAGGCTCACCAAACATGTTGACTTCAGAAAACATATCGCATGAAATTGACAGGAAATTAACAAACGTGAATATACTGGTTATTTAGCTAATTTAAATGGGAAAAAACTACTTTTTTATTTGAAAGGGGAAGATTCTGAATTTTTTTTAAAACTTGGAGAATTTATATTGAAAACTTTTGGTAAAAGAGCCAAACACTTAAACCTCTCAGTTCTTACAATATTTAACATTTTCTAGACACAATTCTCTACAATCATTATAATGAGACAATTAACAATTGTTACAAAATACACTATGGGAATAAAGACACAGTTTAAATGTAGATTATTCTTAAACATTTTATAGAACATGACTTTACATGGTAAATAAAAAATATCGTTTTATATGCTATGTAAATGTGGAACATTTAGTTTGAGATTAATTTTTATGTTGTGAGTGCAAATAATAAAAAATATAATATCAATTATATACACGTATATATATTTATGAATTTTTATCACTCTCCGTTTGTGATGGCAAAATATACTTTATTTTAAATCATAAGAATTGTAGTAATTAAATTTAAATTTAGATTTCGATTTAAAATTAAAATTTAAAATTTATATACTGTACTCGTCCTAATTAAGAAGTATATTATATATAATACATGACTTGTACTGTTCAAATGGAAATCAGCGCCTTCAATATCACAGAGGCATGTTGTATAGTGGTTTTCTCACAACTCGTAGACAGTAGTTGTGCCGAGATTACAACTTAAGGAAGTAGTTTATTATTATTTTTTTTTTTTTAACAAAGTCTAACATCAAATGCTTGTTGATTTTAACAACATTTTTTAAAAAATCATTTATTTATTGAAGTATACAAAAATACTTTCTGTTACAATAACAAATTGTAGCACATTTGTTTTAAAGGGAATCCCAAATCCTGAAAGTTACTCCTATCACAACTGCCTTGCTCTAAGGTTTAATTTCTTTAATATTATTTTTAAACTATTATTTTACTTATAATATTACATTGGAGTAAAAATAGAAAAAAATTTATCAGTTATTGAGTTAATGCGTAACTAATACGTGTGTATATATTTTCAGTTTCAATATTCGCTAATAGTTCATTCAAAATTTAATTTAAATTCCGTAAGATTGTAAAAAGTAACTTTCTTCATATTGTTGGATTAAGAAGTCACGTTTACATTTCAGCATGTTAGTGTATTTTTCATGAAATATTTTGATTTATAAAATATATATTTTGTATTAGGATGTAGTTCCAAGAGTAGTTTATGGCAAATGTTTTTTAAGTCCATTATTATTTATCAACCATATGAATCATAACTTCAGTTAGTAACTAGAATCTTAACTACTCATATTCTCAGGGACGTGGTTATATTTTCCAGTAACGACCACCTCGAGGTGTTATCTACAATATTCACAAGTTAATAGAAGTTTCAACTATGCTATAACATATGAGGAAGACAAAGATAGTTGGACATTTCCCATCATTACGTGAAAATTACCAATCACGACGTTTCGACCAAACCTTTTTCAAGTGCTAAAAACTAAATTACATCTACACAAACATGTTATAAAACTACGTTCTTAAACTAATAAACTTATCTACTTTAATAATTATCTACATTTTAAGCTAGATCCTAGAATGGGGTACAACAAAATGAACTTCTGCTAAATATAAAAATGTGAACTGGGTTAAATTAATATAACCAATTAGGCGCTGTCAATGTAAAAATGTACTGTCAACAAAAAAATGTTAAAACACAATTAAATTAATATTCAAATCAGGCTGAAATTAGATTACATTAACTAATAAAAAATAAAATAAATATATGGTACCTGAAAAACACTATTAATTTAAAATAACATTCAATATGCACACAAAAATTATATATATGACTCGGAAGGACTGAGACTACTATTACAAATACATTTTACTATTACAATTACATTTTAACCTGGAAAGACAACAATTATTATGAATAAAACAATACAATTATTATTATTAATTTAATTGTGTTTTAACATTTTTTCGTTGATATCGTAACATTTACAGTGCCTAATTGGTTATATTAAGTTAACCCTGTTCACATTTTTATATTTAGCAGAAGTTCATTTTGTTGTACCCCATTTTAGGATCTAGGTTAAAATGTAGATAATTATTAAAGTAGATAAGTTTATTAGTTTAAGAACGTAGTTTTATAACATGTTTGTGTAGATGTAATTTAGTTTTTAGAACTTGAAAAAGGTTTGGGTTTTACCAAATCGAAACGTCGTGATTTTCACGTAATGATGGCAAATGTCCAACTACCTTCGTCTCCTTCATCTGATACTCCATCATTAACAAATTTCAAAAACAAAGATGCTATAACATGATATCATTATGGATGCTACATCAGATCATGGACGAAAAGTTTCTTTTTTTTTATCAGTGAAGAAAGCATCTTAACACAGTTATACACCGGCAACTTACGCCTAAGATTAAACATTTTCAGTTAATGTTATCCCTTAATTATTTGTGTTAAGTAGATTATTGTAAATTTCGCATATGTATATGTAATGTATATATTGCTTATAGTCATGGTGTAAGGCCATAATACAAATCTTATTCAATTTAGTTTGAATTGATGAAGCAAAATAATTAAGATGTACCTGATAATTCATATTTCACATGTTACTCTATTGGATACTTGTATGTGGTTATGAATCCTAATTATTGTTAAAATAAAATATGTTATTTTTGAATACCTTTTTTTTCAATTTAAAAAAATACGAATACATATTTTACATTACACAAATGGTACAGTCATTTATAATTACTGTAATAAAAGTGAAGAACAGTATAAATATGAATCAGAAGGAAATCAATAATTTATGTTTTTAACTAGTTAAGTAAACATGTTTATACATTTTTGTACGTCCAAAGTTTTATCTATAGATACTGGCTATCCAGTTAGGCTACGCCACCTGTTATCCGTAAGTTAAAGTTGATATCTGGTAAATGGGAGTCGGATAAGGACCCTGACAATAAAACTATACGTATTGAGGTTGTGATAGAGAACCACTCTCTTTAAAACTCCTTAAGCCCTAAATTGCTTCAAATGATACTGGAATATGTCATGGTTATGTGTTAAGAACTCAATGTCCTGGGAAGGTTTTGAATTTGTTATTGATTTCACTTAGTATTTCAGTATATATCCTACGGTGCTATTGACCCACTAACCTCTCAGACACGTAAGTTTATATAAAAATGTATTATTATTACGATATTGATATTATTAGAATTTTGCAAAATGTTTGATTAACTTCTAAGTTATATTTTAAATTTTTACAAAATCACCAATAAAAATACTTTTTACTAGGTCTTTCACCAGCAAAGCTGGCATCATCAGGCAACACAAATTTATATAAATCGTGTAAAAAGTAGTTTTTATTGGTAATTTTGTAAAAATTTAAAACACAACAAAGAACACCAATATCAACTCCATCTGAAATTTACAATAGCCTCTAAGTGTTTAAATTTGTAAAAGTTAAATAAGTCAGCAAATTTGAAAAAGTTTTAGCAAAATTAAAATGTTTCAATATCCTAACAGTAATAACTTGTTATATTAGTGTCTCTATCACATACACCATCATACCATGGAACATCAAAAATCTTATATAATATCAACCCCTTAGACGTAGTTTTTTAATTGCTACAAGAATTGTTCGAAACAACTTTACTGATTTATGTCAGTCATTAGGAGTATCTCAAGGCCACGATACAATCTATTTATCATTGGGTGTCAGCTTCAGTCAGACTCAACGGTATCTGGGCCATAAATGATGGGTGGTTCTCTATTGACGGGGTATCAATACTAGTATACAATGTCCTAACTAATAATTCAGCACGTATTTGGAACACTTCTACTATAAAATCATTCACATTAGTTTCAAATAACTTAACTGTCTATACTTTATTTTTGCACATATCGTAATGTTACTTTTTTTAAAATAATAATTGTAACAAGTTGTTAAAATAAGTTAGTATTGTACATTTCATGATAAAATACTGACCACGAGTGCAAGCCTACAGCATTTATTTATGAAAAGTAAGATTCAGACACGTATAACCAACTAGGCTTGTACTCGTATTTTGTCTCTGTTTAACCTAAATTAACTATTTAACAGTATGAGTGTATTAGACTAAGTTGTATGTGTTAAGTTCATTGGGGAGAGCCAGTGGTTAAGCGGTCTAAGGCGTCAGAACTGACCTGGGCTAGAAATTAAAGTTTCAAATCTTAGTCTAGACTGTTAGTTTTTATCAGTAATATTCGCCTTTTACTGCACTGGCTCTCCTCCTTACCCTGATTAAAATGTTTCCTGCAGAGATCAGTAGTCTATTGTAAATGGGTAGAATAAGGGTCAAGAGGAAACTAAATTGTAGATAGTAAAATGGTATCTGCAAATTTAATCTTTAGATAAACCTACAAAATGTGTTAAAATATTAAAATACATTTTTTTAAATATATATTAATAAATCATTTTCAGGTTTAGTCAGTAAAGAGTTTTGATAAATGTCACGGATTAACAAAATAACAATGTACATTTGAATAACAAAATACATTTTCATAATAGATGCTAACTGTGTTTTTAAGCCGATTCACATGCATAATAAAAAAACCATATTACTTTACTATACAAATGTAACTATAATATTTATTATTGACCTTATTTCTCTATATTAATGAATGGATGCTGTTGGTCTTAAAGATTTTATCAAATGAATGTGAATATTTTAACAGTTTTATAAGTAATGGGCAAAACTACTTGGTAGTTTTTTTGGATCTTATATTCCTTTATGAAACGTTTGGTATTATCATATTATAGGAGCTTTTTCTCCCATATGCTACTGAAATTTGACGTAATACATGTTTTATAAGTAATAAGAGATTTTCTTTGGTAACTTGTTGATATGCATTAAGTGTAGCATGTCTTTTGTTCACATATGTGTTAAGGATGCTATTTCTGTTTTGAGGATGAAAATGCATAATTCTGATAACTAGAGGGAGTACAGAGTGACCCCCAACTAGTAATAGTTCCCCAATCGCTTTAAGGCTATCATATGTATTAAGCATAACGATAGCGAATACCGCTCGATGTTGGTAAACAAAACGTAGATTTTGATGTCGTAACTAAAATTAATCTAAAAAAATAGATATTGTTCACTATCTATCACGAATGCGTCGTTCTTAGAAATTTGATTGGATGTGTGTAGTTAGTTTACATGAACGAGTGTAGTCATTGGTACCAATTAAGGTTGACTGATTCTCAGAAATAGTAATTTATTAATAGTTTAATAATAATGGCTTCTAAATGACCGACAGTTTTACGTGGAATCCAAACATCGTAGTATTGATCTTATTTGCAGCTTACTAACGATAGCCTGATGCTAAGTTATCTTCCCTACACAACATCTGGACCTAGACTAGCACCTAACACTGACACCCCAGACTTCTCTAGTAGTGTCCACGTAACTGACGATGTGTCGGTATTGGAGGACCGAGCATAGAACCTGTCACCTACAGTCTCCACAACACTTTGTCTCCAAGTAGCTGGGTCACAGCACTGCGCCACTAGTGCCTACAGTCTCCACAACACTTTGTCTCCAAGTAGCTGGGTCACAGCACTGCGCCACTAGTGCCTACAGTCTCCACAACACTTTGTCTCCAAGTAGCTAGGTCACAACACTACATCACTAGTGCCTACAGTCTCCACAACACTTTGTCTCCAAGTAGCTGGGTCACAACACTGCGTCACTAGTGCCTACAGTCTCCACAACACTTTGTCTCCAAGTAGCTGGGTCACAGCACTGCGTCACTAGTGCCTACAGTCTCCACAACACTTTGTCTCCAAGTAGCTGGGTCACAGCACTGCGTCACTAGTGCCTACAGTCTCCACAACACTTTGTCTCCAAGTAGCTGGGTCACAGCACTGCGTCACTAGTGCCTACAGTCTCCACAACACTTTGTCTCCAAGTAGCTGGGTTACAACACTGCGCCACTAGTGCTAGCCCAGTGGTTTGTTATTTATATATTTGTCGGAATATAAAAATAATCATCATTATTGTTTCTTCAACTAACAAAAACTTCACCTGATATATTTAACACACATCGAGTAGAAGTTGTATAGCTTAAATATAAATTTAGCTAAAAAACAATTAACGTTTCCTTAAATATAATTCAAAACATTCATTATCGGTCGTATTTAATGTAAAAATTACGGGACTTGTTTAAAAAAACAGATATTGATATACGAGTTTAGAACATTTTATCACAACGAAAGTAGTATCACTTTGAACAGTGAGTACGTTTTACGTTAATCGGAGGAAACCGCCATTAAAGGGTTCGTCCAACCAGACTCATGACAATAGCCAGGCTACCTAATTCCCTGATACAAAAGTTCAATTGACTGAGTACTGTTTATATATTGTGTAAATGGCCAAGCATTAACGTAATGTTGATTGTTTATTCATGTAAAGACTCACATTCTATACATGTAATTGTGGGAAGGTCGTTAATACTAAAATCTATGCTGAAATGTAATTACTCAGCTTTATATAAAACCCTTGATAAACGTTTGAGTACATTCTGATTTGTTGTCTAAAACATACAGGACTTTCATGCTATCTGCAGTAATCTCAAGTCAACTTTCGTTCAAGAATTTAATGCTATAAAATCACTAAATAAATGTTTCTAAAGAATATAGTCCTGCTATAACTTTAGTTTGTGGTTTTGTAGGCCTGAGATTAGGATCTGCTTATAGATACAATATTACATCAGATATAATGGAAGTGTCCTTAGCCTTCTTTTATTTAGAGTGATATACAGTTTCAAACAGCAACTAGCTACTTGCCTATTTTGTGAGGTGATTGTAATTTTCATTTTCTACAAAGCTGTAGTGTTATGTATAAATACATTTTACTCCTACACACATCATTATTCATAGACGTCAATCATTTGAACACGTTTTAAATTGTGTTCATGATAGCTTTTTAAAACGTAGTAAAATGTGTTTATCTGAGATCAGCAACAAAATAGTTTATGAATTTCGATGAACACAAACAGATTTGAAGTACTATACTGAACTTTTGAAGGTGATCTATTACCTGCAAACGTCCACCTACCCACCATAGTTTCCTGGTAATTTGTTGGTATGTCATTAAACATTTTTAGGTAAATCTAATTACATATAATTATGCTTTAACTGCCTTAGTTTTAATACTTAAGCTAATCAATATATTCTTAATGTATTTAAATAAGCTTTGAGTAAAAAACAAGTTCTATACAGTCATGAAAATTATTTAAAAAATAAGACCTTAATAGAAACCTTAGATAAGAGAGGCTTTGACATAAAATATCTTCAACTTTTGTAATTGATATCAAACGTTTAATTACTGCTTTGAGCAGAGCAAACTTCACTTTGAAACTCTTTCTGATATAATTTTAATTAGATACACTTTAGCAATGATTACAATCATTTATTATACGTTTACTTTGTTGTTTGGAATCTCATTACCTAACAATGTAATTGTTTTTAATGTTTTTAAAAACAATAAAAAGGGCGGTGTGTTTAATATATTTAGCTGAATTTAGTTAAGTGAAATAAAATTTGTTTTTCATATAAGGTATAACGAAGGGTCTTTCGTTTGATGTGTTTTTTTATGTTAATACAGTTATCCAAATTCATAAATTAAACGAGTGCTTTTATTTTTTGGCTTATGATTCCAAAATGTAATGAAGTATTTCACTAATATATGTTTATTCCAATATGGACAATACTCCAGAACGTTTGTTGTTTTTTCATAATAATTGTTGGTTGACATGTTTATGAAAGTGATTTTAAATAACTTTATGTAAATTATTTGCTCAATAAATAACGTAAAGCCTGAAACTAGTATAATTTGAGTACTAGCAATAAAAAATAAATATTTCTAGTAAAGTTTGTATCTCAATATTTTATCGAAAACTAGCGATGTCGTTGTGTTGATCGTTCAGATTGCTTTTACGTAAAAAAGCAATCTGAACGATCAAATTCAACGATAATTCATGCCTTTTAAGATAGTTTCCCTTTTTATTGATTAATTTAATTAGGTACTGGTATTATTACTGTCGGCACTGGTGGCACAGTGCTGTAACCCGGCTACTTGGGGACAAAGTGTTTGGGAGATCGCAGGCGATAGGTTCCATGCTCGGTTCTCTTAATACCGACATGGTGTCCGCTCAATGGTTGTCATCAACGTAGACACTAGTAGAGAGGTCTGGAGTGTCCGTGTTGAATGGTAGTCAAGGTTTGGATGTTATGTAGAGGAGAGAACTGAGTGTCAGACTTGTCAGTTAGCTGAAAATTAGACCAACACTACGTGGTTCAGATTCCACATAAAGCTGTAGGTCCCATAGTTTCCATGGCTATTGGACTATTAATAAGTAGTCCTTTCTGAGCTAAGTTGAACTCAGATAGTAACAATGACTACACCCGTTCATCTACACTCATCACATTTATTCAGTCCTCAAATTCGCCCACAATTATAAGGTTACCTTATACTTTTGTTACTGTAGTTTTAACTAAAATGAACTACAGACTATAGCGCAACAATTGTAAACAAACCTATGTTCAATGTACTAAATACAACCCTCTCTTGAATAATATGTTTCCAGCGTTCAAAACGGAATATTGGTACAAATCAACTGCAGGGAGGCAGAATAAAGCTCGCCCATTATACGGGATTATCTCTGCCTTCCCTATACAAATGGGTTCAATATATTTTAGGGAATATAAGCTCAGAAGGTTAACCAGTGGCATGCTTTATTGACTAGTTGTCATATAAGTAGTCAGTATCAGAAAGACACATACAGTTATGAATGGTTTACTAAATACATTGTATAGCACTTACAGCCTCAAGGACAGCAGAAAGTATTGTTACTAAATATTCATTTTCTGGAAGAAGCTGTATTTGTTTTACTTGCACTCAATTTTTGAATTTGTTCAGCAACTAAACTTTTATTAAATATAAATGTTTCAATATACTCGTATCATATTTATGAATTTTCGTTCTTTTTTATTATATATATATATATATATATATATATATATATATATATATATATATATATATATATACAATACTGTTCGAATTGAATCAATATATTTATATATTATATCTAGATCAAAATCTGCCAACTACTTTGTTGTTATGATTATTTAAACATAAATTGTGATACCCTAGAATGTATTGACTAAAACTATTATAACAGTTCTTGCATTTTTGGAATCTAACTAATTTATTTATAGCGTTAAATTAATTTTATAAATACTAGTGAAAAGTAGTTTGCTTCATAGTTCCTCTCAATAATTAAAATATATTTGTGAAAGTTTCTTTCTCTTTTTACCTACGTAATAAGGACATGAATTGAAATTTAATACATATTATATGGTAATTGGTTTTTAAAGGCTATGCCATTGTTCCAAAATATCTTCAGTTTATAACTTGTGGTAGTTTTTGTATTCCATTAAATGTTTAAATAATAACTCGAAACCCAATAATAAGGGGCCAATACTCCAATAACTCCAAACTCATACAATAATACCAAATACTTTACGAAGCAATATGCTAAACTTTGTAATTCATTCTTCATAATTCGTTGTTCTTTATAAGTTTACCATCAGTGAAAGATGCTTTCAAAAACTCTTTATATAAAAGTTGTTTAACATTTACAAAGAACACTGTTTAACTTCAAAAAAATCCCTTAATTTAACTTCAAATCCTGAAAAAAAGAAAATCGGGTATTATTTTTTAGTATCTACTGCTAAAATAAACTAAAAGCCAAATGTAAAGTATATTACGTTAAAATTAGATGCTAATTATTGGAGAGTTTGCTATCCAGGTTGTAATTACACGAAAGTTCAAGCTTGCCAGTGAGTTTTTTGTTGAACAAAAGGGACAAAATAAAGGGTAATGGGGACAGGCTTTTCCTTGTACTTGTATACTGAAGGTTTTGATTGTTCCTATATAAATTAAAATAATGAGTATAAGTTTGTTTGCAATAAATACAAATAACCATATAAATTAATATTTACGTATGACCATACGATAATCCACAAATGATGTATAAGTACGAGGGTGTATAGGTATGTGAGGGCAGGTCGGTTACACAACCACTCTCCTTGTATCGGCAAGTGGGTAGGTCAACACCACCGTCCATAGTGTCAGGACACCAAATGAGTCTTTGTCCTCAGCCGAGTCCTCATGGGACTCTCAACAGCTCTCAACAGGCATCCCTCTGGCGAGTATCCATGCGGTCATAGGACTAGAACCTGGTTTGGGGCACAGATATGTCATAAACATGCAATTGTATGTGTATAAATTAAGTGATGACATTCATAAATGCACCATATGACATGAGTTAATTCACATCCGGAAGCAGAATCACAAGGAAATCAATTTAAAGTTTGCTTAGTAAATAAAGTTTTATTTATACAATGTACAAGCTTGATACATGCGGTTCTACTAGTTTAGGTAAAGAAAAATGTACACGGAATCTCGTTACCAGTTATGTTAGGACTAAGAAGCAGTATAATACTTAACTTAGAAGTCGATGGCTTAAGGGTGACATCCGAACCTGTCATCGAGCATGCGGGCACGTGCAAGAAGGATCACTCAGCTGGTCGGTCACAGCCAGGAACAGGAAGGAACAAGGAACAGCCAGGATGCTAATTGACGCCGTTATCTTCCGATAACGTCAGAACCATCCAGTCAAGGCCTCTGATACTTGTAGATACTGATATTCCCGACGAGAAGCAATCCTAGACCCAACTATGTATATACGATGAATAAACAATAATTAAATATCCTTTTCGTTGTCTTTATATTCATAATATAATAACATAATCCAAATGAGAAATAAACTGTTCTGTTGGGGTCTGCTTTGAAGCTCAACATAAACCGCGGTTGGTGGATTAACATTTTTTCACCATGACCCGATTCCTTTGAAGAATCCTGATAATATAAAAACCACTTTACACTGTATATTTAAATATTATTGGACCAATAAATATAGAAGTATTGTTTTTTAGATGTTAATATGAGTAAACACAGACTTTTTTGGATAGTTAGTTTAATTTTTCACCTTTGAAATGAACTTCACTCGCCAGTTCACATGAGCCTGCAGGCCTGTGCGTGAATTTTACTCAACAAGTGTATTGGTTAATGGCTGGGTTGGCTCATTTGGGGATTTGAACCTTGGACCTAACCCTCCACAAGTTTGAAGATAGGCAACTGAGCTACCACATAATATAAAATGTAATGTAATACTAACTCTTGTTATGCTTATATAAGAGGTAAAATACATTTTATAAAAGGTTTTTATCTCAAAATTCACATTATAAAGAACTTTTAAAGAATATATTAACTGCAGACTATGATAATATAAATAGAACAACCGGGCCGAGTGGTCTAAAGCGTCAGGAGAAAATAGAGAAAGTAATAATTTATTTGTCAAAAAAATAAATAAATAAATAAATAAAATAAAATCAATAATATTGCAAATGTTTAAACACGTAACTAATTGTAAATAATTTCCATTAATTGTATTGGAAATCTGTTCTATGTTTTTCTAATTTTTGTCGTAATTTGTTTTAAAATTAAACTTTAGTTATTATGAATTAAAAATATATTATATTTCAACAAAATTCTTCGTTAAAAAAGGTACCATAATACATTTATATTGTCAAACAGGTAACACTCCTTTAATTTTGTTTTTCAATTGTTTATTCAGAAGGTAATATTGAGATATTTAAGTTTTACCTGAATCTATAACTATAAACAATTTAAAATTATATAAGATAATTCTTACCTTTATAGCTTTACCTTGCAATTAATAAGCTAGTTAATTTAAATGTACTAATAACGAAGTATTTTACTAGAAACAAAGCGAGTGTTAACCAATGTGAAGTGGTTGGCCACTGGGCATTATGTATGTTTAGGCTGAAAGCTTCATTCCAAGAAAACATGAAACAGTATGAATTTCATTTAATAAAAAATAATAATCTGTCAACTAACGAAACACTAAACCGCTCATCCCTTGTGAGATGTATAATTGTTTCATTTGACTTTCCTTATGAAATGTGAATTAATTGAATTCTCAAAATATCTTTCAAACCCACAATCATACTGTGATACCTACAGGCTTTAGATTTTCTGTGAACTGTCTATGTTATCAGAGCTATTTTCAAACATTTATTATGTCAGTACTTATAAATTTGTTCAACGTAAGTTAAATGAAAAATATTTTTAATTACGAAAATTTTCCAAACAAGTAATAGTGACCAATTTAGTATCAGTACAAGAATAATTTTCATAATATTGACATTTGAATTCTTGTTGGAATTCTTGGCGCAAATTGTTACTAAACACTTGATCAGGACATTTGTGTTACAAACTTATTTATCGACATCAAAAATTAGTTTCGTACTCATTAGTATACATTTTACATGTTAAATATGTAAGCAAATTTCGTTTATTAATATACGTTATCCTTTTTGTTGCACCTTCTAAACACTCTAAAAATAATATCCATCCACCAAAAGTTGTGGTTTTACTATGAATATTTTCAGTGAGCAGGCTAAAGCAACAAAACTTCATAACTTCTGTTTTAGAAGTTAGTATTTGTTCATAATCCTGATGGATTTGATTTAGAAGTTAAATATTTGCGCCATGGCTTGCTTTGCAAATGGTTGACTGCTTATTGGGTAAAAGTCAAACCCAGAATATTTGTAATAATAAAGTAGCAAGACTTTGCCGAAAAATATTGGTATCAATTAGTGTCAATGACAGTAATTTTACTATATTTACTTTAACAATTTAGTTTTTTAATTAGCATAATACGTGTTGGTACATTAATACAGTACAAGTAAACGTCACACAACACAAATTTATTACAATATAAGCACAAAAAGCACAAATATATTACAATACAAGTACAAAATGCACAAATATTATGGTGATCGATTTCGGTGAACCACGTTCACCTTCGGCAGACCAGAGGGATTCACAAAAGAGTCTGAGGAAGGTGAGCGTGGTTCACCGAAATCGATCACCATAATATTTGTGCATTTTTTGCTTATATTGTAATAAATTTGTGTTGTGTGACGTTTACTTGTACTGTATTAACAATTTGTTATTATTTTAGTATTACTGTGGCATTAAAAGAAGAATTATAAGAAAATGATTTAGGTGGACGTGGGTGGAATTTAAATTGAATGTAATTAATTGAGGTTTGCTGTATTCAAAAGTATCTGCTCAATTTGTTTTAAAATAAATTTATATTTAATTTACAAAGTATTTTGGAATTTTCACAGCAGTAATAATCGATGACAATAATTATGGAATTTGTCAAGTAATCAGTCAGAATTCAATGGTTTGGAGACGCACGTATGACAATCCATCAATGTCTGGACGGCCAGGGAGCTGATTGATTCAACCTTTCATACCACTATCTCCACTGAGTAGACCACAGCTAAATGGTTCAAGAACTCGGTCACAGGGAATGGGAAATCATTGGTAACTAACGGACCTGGAGACTCACGTGTGACAATCCATCAATGCCTGGACGGCCAGGGAGCTGATTGATTCAACCTTTCATACCACTATCTCCACTGAGTAGACCACAGCTAATGGTTCAAGAACTCGGTCGCAGGGAGTGGGAAATAAGTGGAAACTAATAGGCCTGCAGACTCACGAGTGACAATCCATCGACGTCTGGACGGCCAGGGTGCTGATTAATTCAACCCTTCATACCACTGTCTCCTCTGAGTAGACCACAGCTAATGGTTCAAGAACTCGGTCGCAGGGAGTGGGAAATCAGTGGTAACAAATGGGCCTGGTGACTCACGAGTGACAATCCATCGACGTCTGGACGGCCAGGGTGCTGATTAATTCAACCCTTCATACCACTATCTCCACTGAGTAGACCACAGCTAATGGTTCAAGAACTCGGTCGTAGGGAGTGGGAAATCAGTGGTAACTAATAGGCCTAGAGACTCACGAGTGACAATCCATCGACGTCTGGATGGCCAGGGTGCTGATTAATTCAATCCTTCATACCACTATCTCCACTGAGTAGACCACAGCTAATGGTTCAAGAACTCGGTCGCAGGGAGTGGGAAATCAGTGGTAACTAATGGGCATGGAGACTCACGAGTGACAATCCATCAACGTCTGGACAGCCAGGGAGCTGATTGATTCAACTCTCGCGCCATTATCTCCACTGAGTAGACCACCAGATAATGTTACTAATTCTGAGAAAAAGTAGTTTCATATTGTTAATAATTAATGGATGGTTCAGTATCTTAAAAAAATTTTAATAAAGCAAAATAACATTTTGGAAGGTGAACTAAGTTACAGGTAAAATAGGTTTATTTATAGTTAAAATATACAATTATTTATTATTATATTTTACTGTGAACATAATTTTAAATGGTGATAACATACATTATATATATACTGGCAACATATATAATTATTTCGGTCTTTTATCTAGAATAAATAACAATCAAGTTCAAAAAGTAATAATAAGTATTTTTGTAATAATTACTGAAAACAGTGACAAACAATTATAAATATAATTTAATTAATAATATGTATATTTTGAAATACATTAAACTATTTTTGTATTCAAGGTATATTTTAATTACTATCAATAGACCTTATATCATAAAGTAGAAAAATTAAATAACTTTAAAAAGCACGTAACAATTTAGAGTGAAATTTGTGTGCATTATTTCATATTTGGTAAAACATTTTTTTTATTGTATACGGACAATTTATTGAAATATATATCTTAAACTATGCACTAGTATATTTGTGGATTTTTATTCGTAGTTTAAGAATCTCAATATAAAACGGTTTCGAGGTGTAATTTTCCCCAAATTTTGTTTCATTATCTAGCTAGCAAACAGTTTAAATATAGTTATATTAGTATATTATATTGCAGATTTGTATGATAAATAAAATAAGTGCCATACCCAACTTTCATGACTATAAACAACGTGCAATATTATATTAAATGTATATTCCTAATTTACTAAATCTCCCGACTTGTGTTGAGTGAAGCTTTGACGCGCGGTGTTGCCAATGTACTGCGGTTGATAGTAATCACTTGTTGAGGTACAAGGAAATACACTTGATGAGGAATTTCCAGTAAATTTAATATTATAATAAAACAATAAATAAATAACGTGATAAGAACAATCTACAAATAACTGGAAACAAACATTTAAAAATATAACCAATAAGAAAGTACCAGATCACAACATGTTTAGTCACATTCAGTTTAAAAATCACATAAGTTATGAAATACGTGCATTTAAACAACTGAAACGTACAAATAATGCAAGGTGTAAAGACACTGCAGTGGTTGCGGCTGGCTTACATCGTCACGCCATTGGTTGTAGTATTCCCAAACTCCTCGTAGTTACAGCGTTTGCTGTAAGAGCGCTCTGAACTCAACTCTGGAAAATCAATAAATGAACAATTGAGGTAGACATGCAATCTCCGGAGTTGGGTTGACTACAGGATACTAATGTATTGGTTGTAGTGCCATTGATGTTATATCACATAGACCTCTGTATATTATCATAAAGATGATAATATAAAGCAATTAATTTTGTAAATTGTTTAAAATTACCCGGATATTTTACTAATTCTGAGAAAAAATTAGTTTCATATTGTTAATACTTAATTGATTCTAAGCAATAAAATATCTTGTAAATGTTCCTGTATAAGGATATCAATATGGATATGCATTTTTGTATACTGCATAGATATGCATAGGTAATCGATTTTTTTCATAATGTAACATTCTTTAACTCAATATCACTTTCATTCGATGTTCAAATCTTGTTTGTGTATAAAGTTCTTGTGTTAATTAATTATGCAATTCATGAAAAATGTATCGATTTCTCATATAGAATAATATAATATTTGTTATTTGAAGAAAGCTCACGTTATTTCGAGACTAAAATATATTAAATTTATAATTTAGAAACATCAAAAGTTACGTCGAGTAAACAAATTTTAAAAGAGTAGAAAGGATAAAAGGGTAACTTAACCAGAGAACCCTGATGTGAAAACCCTCCAAAAACTCTCTGTAACTTTTTGAATTATCTTCAAGTACTTCATTAAAGCTGTGAGCAACGTAAACTTCCACTGTACTCACTCAGTATTTATTTCTATCTACTTCTGTACACATTAATAAAAATAAATATATCTTCTTCATTTTTAACCCTTTACTAATATGCTTATTTTGACTAGCATAAGTACTATAGTGGGGTCAAAACCAACACCAATTTAAAAAAACCATTACAAATCACAAAAATGTTATTTTAATAACTTAAAGATAATAGCATTTTCTCTATCTTGTCTTTTTTGTTATTAGTACCATTTTGGGTATCGTTTTGTAAAGCGGTCATGTATTATTATAAAAAATGAATAAAAGGATACTTAATTATAGTTATTATTCAATTTATTAAACTAGTAGCCCTAACTCGTCAACCAACTTATACATTTAAATGGTTAACTGCCTAAAAGAGTTTTTTTTTAATTTTCTTCAATGTTACAGATAAATTTTCTTGAAAAACGCATTTTACAAAAAACATAATTTGTTACCCTTAGTAAATTTATAAAAATCAAAACTATATATTATCTTTTGTAACTTCATTTATATTTTTACATAGATCTTATAGTAGTACTATAGGATTATAGTACTATAGCCACATAACTTCTGAAGTAAAAAAATACCTCTTTTAAACTTAGCGAATTCTTCTTATTGTCAATTCCCCTTATTGGCACTTTTCACAGGTAATACTCATTTAATATAGGCTTTGCACACTGCCTTTTTACAAATAACTTACTGAGTTGAATGTTTTCTGTCATTTCCTCTAGGAAATAGGCTGATTCACATCTTCTTCATTAGAATTAAAATTTCAAACTAGAAGAAATTAAAAAAAAAGAAAACTCTAACGTAATTACTACCGTGGGGTCACTACTGACCCCAGAACCTTCCCAGCCAGATATGGTGTGACCGAACAAGAAACAACCACATGGACCGAATGTATCATTAGCTGAAAAGAGATTAAATAAATATAGAGTACAATTCTGCAAGTATAAAAGATATAAAATAAGAATAATTACATCTTGGGGTCAAAAATGACCCCAGGATAGTACTTTTTTACACACGTTCCACTTTCCAGCTGAGCCGATCAAATTTTGTGCCCAATATTTAGCTGTGTTGGACAAAATAAGTTCCTTAATACTTTTCGTATCCTTATGAACCTCTCCAGTAGCTAGTGGACACTGAGTCACTTCCAAACTGTCTTTGGCAGATATAACTATTGTAAATATAGAGAATTTACACTAGATCAATCGTGTGATTGTTGTGAGTCTCTACAAACAATGATTTACAATAATTTTATTATAACAATTCTTCAATAATCAACTCGTTATGTGGTAAGTGCATGTTTAAGTAAACACAATTGGGTGAATAGACATTGCCCTTTTTTGTGGATGAGTTTACTAAAAAATTATGCGTATAAAATATTTTAAAATAATTAAAGTTACCCTTTGCATATTCATTTTAATAATTTTAGTATTTTGAAACATTTTTGCATTTAACTAGGTTTTAAAATAGTTAAATATATATAATGATATTATTTTGTGAATAATAGCTAAGCGATAGTTTCTACATAGAGCAATTGACCTACAATCGAAAAAATTACAAATATAGATAAACATTAAAGTTATTCAATCATGCTTTTAATGTAACTATTGTGGTATGAGCTGAGCTAATTTCAAAAACATACTATATGAAAAATTTTACATTATGATATTAGGTTTTACATTGAAGGGGTCTTGTACCAATATTTAATTGTTCAGCGCATGCCATCACTGCACCCTCTCTTATAGTCGAGGTTTAGCTGCACAGGTGTTAAGTGGACGTACGGAAGAAAATAAAGGGAAGAATTAATAAAAAAAAAATGACACGAGAGTCAGAATAATACAAAAGTATAAATTTGAATGCTTATACTATTTCTTTAAATTAAATTTTCGTTCGATTGTTTAATTCATTCTATATACACGTTATCAATTAGAGAAGTTCTTTTAAATTAATATCAAGTTGTGAGAAATATTTTGATTGTGGTATGGTACACATAAATCAATAAAAGACCTAATTGAGTTTTTGCTTTTCTTAAAACCTTATATAATTAATTATTAATTGAACTAATTCATTAGAAATTCTTGGGAAAAGTCTGAAAGCTGCTTTATAAATACCCCTCAAAATATTTTAAATCAAAGTTACTTAGTACAATATATAAAATTGTATTGAAAAAAGTTCGAAAGTTTCCTTATCTTCAACGTCAGAGTTTGGAGTCTTCTCTTCTCCAACACGAGTAAAATAAAGTGTTTTATTTTAAACTAATCCCAGATAGAAATTAAAGTTTTATAAGCAGTGTTTGTGGGCTTGATTAAGTCATCAACTTATAAAGTGCTTCGGGTTTGTCAAATTGTAATTACCCCTATTAGAACACAATTAATGACTACAGTTCAAGGGAATGACACACACACACACAAAAGACAAATTCATTGCAATATAAGTACAAGATGTATAGATATTATGTTGATCCATTACGTTAAACCACGAAACCTTCCTCAGTTTAGGAAGGTTGACATGTTATGTTGTCCTCTGATGAAGGTTCCTTAGTTTAGGAAGGTTGACATGTTATGTTGTCCTCTGAGGAAGGTTCCTCAGTTTAGGAAGGTTGACATGTTTTGTTGTCCTCTGAGGAAGGTTCCTCAGTTTAGGAAGGTTGACATGTTTTGTTGTCTTCTGAGGAAGGTTCCTCAGTTTAGGAAGGTTGACATGTTATGTTGTCCTCTGAGGAAGGTTCCTCAGTTTAGGAAGGTTGACATGTTTTGTTGTCCTCTGAGGAAGGTTCCTCAGTTTAGGAAGGTTGACATGTTTTGTTGTCCTCTGAGGAAGGTTCCTCAGTTTAGGAAGGTTGACATGTTATGTTGTCCTCTGAGGAAGGTTCCTCAGTTTAGGAAGGTTGACATGTTATGTTGTCCTCTGAGGAAGGTTCCTCAGTTTTGATATCCAATTAAAAAAGGAATCGATATCCATAGAATATGTACATTTTTAGTTATATTGTAATATTATGTGTTCCTGCCTACACATAATACACTAATTATGATTATTTAATTAAATACTTAATATCTCTTTCAATTCAATGCAAACAACAATAAAAAAAGAAGTATTACTTCAACTATGAGGCCTGTCGATTACAAAACAGTGATTTTCAAACACTCACTTCAAATAATACAAAATTTAAAGTTTGAAATGAAAAATGAAAATAAAATATTTATTTTATAAAAATAAACACCTAATGGGTTAATTAAAGCTTTTATACACCAAATAATAGAGATCAATATAAATTTTTGTCGAATATATTTTTATTATTATTTTTTTATTTCCATAAAGAACGGGATAATATTGAACATGTTTGAGTATTCAAAGCTTTAAACACTAAGGCCTTTTTCTACAGCACGATTGTATAGTACCGACTTTCCAAAATAGTCGTATTTAATTTATACTTCAACTAATCATTTATCATTTGTGTGTAAAGCAATGTTGATAGTCATTAACTTGTCATACCAAAATAATCAAACGACTGTAACACAAAAAATACATCTTCTTAAAAACAAGAAACATTATTACTTATTACTTGTTATTTTATATAAAAAAAACTGGAATATGTTATAATGTATCACTTATACTCCTATAGCAAGAAAACGACGTTTCGTCATTATAGAAAATTCCACTAATCTGAAACATTGTCATACACATTAAGGCTTTATGTGAAAAATTATTTTACACATTTACATATTTATAGTTCCTTGCCACATTTAGTAATTGTTTGCCAATTGGTATTTTAATACTCATAATAAATACATTGTATGGTCTATTCTGTTATAAATTACAACTAAAACATTTAAAAATTAAATATAATATTTTTATCGATCATATAAGAAACAGCATCACAGCCTAGAAATCACATGAGTGTAGTATGAGTGTTGATGATCTGTATGAGTGTAGTGTGAGTTTTGATGATCTGTATGAGTATAGTGTGAGTGTTGATGATCTGTATGAGTGTAGTGTGAGTGTTGATGATCTGTATGAGTGTAGTGTGAGTATTGATGATCTGTATGAGTGTAGTGTTAGTGTTGATGATCTGTATGAGTGTAGTGTGGGTATTGATGATCTGTATGAGTGTAGTGTGATTGTTTATGATCTGTATGAGTGTACTGAGAGTGTTGATGATATTTATGAGTGTAGTGTGAGTGTTTATGGTCTGTATGAGTGTTTTGATGGTCTGTATGAGTGGAGTGTGGGTTTTGATGATCTGTATGAGTTAAGTGTGAGTGTTGATGATATGTATGAGTATAGTGTGAGTGTTGATGATCTGTATGAGTGTAGTGTGATTGTTGATGATCAGTATGAGTGTAGTGTGAGTGTTGATGTCTGTATAGTCTTGTTAATATTTAAGGTCATCTGCTCCTTAAAAAGATAATTTTATTGATATCCCAGTGGCCAGTGAAACTAAGGAACCGAAACGCGTATTTATTATTGGCCTGATTTTCAGCTAATGACAAGCCTGATAATCAGTTCTTTTCAGTAAACAACATCCAGATCTGACTACCACCCAACATGGACACCTCAGACGTGTATATTAGTATCCACGTCGATGACAACCATTGTGCGACCGCCATGTCAGTATTAAGAGGACTTAGCATATAAACAATCGCCTAAAATCTCCACAACGCTTTGTCCACAAGAAGTTGGGTTACAGCATTGCACCTCTAGTGCTAACTATGTGTATATATATATATATATATATTTGTATATATATATATATATATATCGCCTAATTTTGATATACAGTCTAGAACATCATGTTTTACAACGATAATATAGATTGTTTAGCGCTTTGCTACGAAGAATGTTTTAACAACAAAAACAACAGATGCTGTTTTAATCAAAAGTTCCCGGCAACAGACGTTTAACTTTAATTATAACCACCAATAACATGAAAGGTTATTACATTCTGTTATAGTTATGCAGAGTTTATCCCTGTTATTAAATATCTAGGATGTAATAAAAACTTGTTGGCATAAAAAAAATTCTATGACACGAAATTTACTAATATAACAATTATTATTGACAATTTTTGTTTGGAAACTTATAAAGAACGATAAGAAAATGCTGATTACAAAGTAAACACCATTAGTCACCATCACCATTAGCAAGGGTGTTATACCCTCAGGCATGTCCTGCTGCAGTTTTCTGCCAAACCTGTTTGTGTGGAGCAAGTCGTTTTGTTGTCTCATCCTTCCTCCAATCTCTAAGCTGCCCACCTGTGCGCAGATCTTTTTCTCTCTTTCTTCTCTTTTTTCGAACTTTTCCTTCTATATCTGTATTCAAATGACTCTCTCCTCCATTATATACACTTATTAATTATTTTTCTTTCTCGTATAGTTGTCAGTATTTACCCTCTTTGCCTAGTTTCCTCAGTAGGCTCAGTAGGCACTTAACTTCAGGTTAAGTGGAAGAAGGGACTTTCTAGTCCCAACTTCGCCTGGTTAAATGAAGACGAATTTCATTTCATTTCATTTTCATTTCATTTACTACTTAAAATGCGCACTTTTATATTCCATTCCTATTTCCTCCACCATTCTCCAAATCCACTTTCCCATAGCTCCTTTCTAAGAGTTTATGCGTCCATTCCATATAAAAATTCAGTAAAATAAATCAATTCAGATTTAATTTCCTCGTCTTCTTGTCCAACGATCAAAAGTAACTAATAGTTTTATTAAATCGTTCTTTTGCAAGAAAACTCATAAAAATATTGAGTTATATTTTTCTTAGCGTTCTTGATAACCCTATTAGCATATATATATATATATATATATATATATATATATATATATATATATATATATATATATGCTATATATATATATATATATATATATGTATGTATGTATTCATACTATAATTAAATGAATAAACAATAAATTATAAACTTAATTTTCAAAATTCTGAACTTTGTCATCATCTATTTCACAAAACAAATGAAAATTGACAAATGAGAGTCAGTATAATGGTTTAATGGTTTTCATGTATTTAATTAAATTTCTCCTCACAAATAAATAATTTTGTGTAAGCAAAAGCAAACACAAACATATTTATCTTAACTACGTAGTGTTGGTCTAATTTCAGCCAACTGACAAGTCTGAGACTCAGTCCTCTTCCCTACTCAACATCTCAACCTTGACTACAATCCAACACCCAGTCGAAGGAAACCATTGAGAAGACGCCGAGTTGGTATTAAGAGGACCAAGCATGGAACATATCACCTACAATCTCATCACTCTGTCTCCAAGTAGCTGGGTTACAGCACTTCCCCACTAGTTCTGACATATAACGTTATGATGAGGGAATACGATAAATGAGAACGTAAGAAAATCATCTGATACAACAAAATACTAACAGTATAATCATTAATAACCTAAATACTTAACACGGTAGGAAGGTTGAGTGTATTGTCGGAGAAAGAAGCACAGAAAATACCAGGAACAAAATGGACAGAAAGAAGGAAGAAAAAGAAACCGAGAAGAATTGATGAAAGAAGCATGGAAGAAACTATGTCGTAATGAATTGCGTGATCCTTTGTATGCATATGCTTATTATTTATTATATGAGAACACCGATGTGTCTAACACTGAGCCACTTTCTGGTCTTTAGGTAGTCTCCGAAACAGTCAATACATTTCCCGTAAAAAGTGGTTTTTTGCTTATATCTCGAAAACGGTGCGTCCTAGAGCCTTGGAAATTTTTTTCGACCCCCGAAAGTCTTTAGGCCCACCTGCGTACACCATTTGCGACCTACCTATAACAAAATTTTTCCAAAAATAACACCTTTGAACTTATCTTTTCCCCCACCACTTTGGATCTAGTTTCGTTATTTACCGTCCGATTTCACTCAAATTTGGTACACGTGTACAGATACGCATGCCATACAATATAAACCGTTTGTATTATGTATATGTCGTCTCTGGACTTATCTTTACCCCCACCACTCCGGATCTAGTTTCGTTATTTACCGTTCGATTTCGCTCAAATTTGGTACACGTGTACATATACGCATGCCATACAATATAAACCGTTTGTATTATGTATATGTCGTCTCTGGACTTATCTTTACCCCCACCACTCCGGATCTAGTTTCGTTATTTACCGTCCGATTTCGCCCAAATTTGGTACACGTGTACAGATACGCATGCAATACAATATAGCTAGGCTAAAAGTGCATTTTATATAGTATAACAAGGCTAATAGTGTATTTTATATAGTACAAAAAGGGAATTTGAGGGAAATTTTGGGATGGAAAAGAGAAATTTCACTTGACAGTAGTTGCTATATTAAACCTAATATTTACTGGTTACTAATATATTTCTGTTTTAGTAATATTCTCGGTTAATGGTTTAGGTGCATGTATTTTTAATCTTCTGCAATACTTTGTGGTCTGAGACCTAGTTTCTGGACTTGGAGAAATTTCACTTGGCAGTAGGAAATATAACGATGCGTATTTGTAGTTAATTGTGCATGTATAGTTTGTTTCCTTCTTTCATTTATCTTATTATACTAGTATTAATTCTTTCTATTGTTTTGATAGCTGTGACCTACTTACAGGACTTAGAATATTCCTCCTTACGCATGTCTGTTGCAGTAGACTTAAAGTTTTCTGTTGCCCATCTTATCATGCTTGTACTAATTCCTACTATTGTTTTGGTGGCCGTAACCTACTTACGGGACTTAGAAAATTCCTCTTTGCACATGTTAGTTGCAGTAGACTTGTAGTTTTCTTTCATCTACCTTATTATGCTTGTACTAACTCCTTCTATTGTTTCGGTGGCTGTGACCTACTTAAAGGACTTAGAAAATATCTTGTTTGCTTATACAGAGTTAGCCTTGCGTTAGAATATCATTTAAAACTGTGTTCGTAAAGTATTTACAAACCATTGGATAAACGTCAAGGTGGGGATGGTCTATAAAAAACCAATTCTAATCGCAACTTTAACACTTCGCGATGGAAGCTGCTGTTGTAAACACATGGGTTGCTCCTTCAGAGCTCACTTTGTCAGAAGCGTTTTTGACTATTCTTTCCTACGAATATCGCGGGTTTAAATTAAACACACAAATAGAATTGACCCCATTGAATACAGATGCTACTTATCATATCTATATTCAATGGATGTCTCCATCAAGTTTAGAAAAGTATAAGTTCATTGCAAGATCTCGCAATGAATTTAGAGTCAAAAGTATAATAGTAAAACTTGTTTAACTCTGCGGCTTCTAGCGAATCAAAAAAACAACCGTAAAATAGCAGGGAACTAACATTCCCTGTTATTTTACACAACAATGTAATGTGACCTTGACCCACTTACTGGACTTAGAATATTTCCGAAGTTAAGTAGAAACAGATAAGTTTCTTGTTTGCAAAATAATAGTTACTTGGTTCCCCCATCCACTCCAGGCCCCGCCCACTTGCTATAAAATAGCGCTTGTCCCAAGCATAGCTCGCAGTCCGTATCGAGCAGTCAAGCTAGCTGGTCGGTCGGACAGCCGTTAATAGAATCTTTTGTTAAGAATAGGTACCATTCTTTATTAAATATTCTCTGTAGTAATAGTTGTAGCATGATAGTTCTTTTGCATGATTGTTTTGCATGGTAGTTTTGCATGTTGAATTCAGTGTTCGCACTATTCTCTAACAGATGTTTCAGATGATTCTATTTATTAATGACATATGTATTTTCTTACAGATTCCTTTAACACCTTCCAATACTCTATCCTCAAAGTGTCAGTTCCGACTCGACATTATCCTATCATTCTCACCTTTCTGTCAGTTGATATTATTTACTAATAACATTTTGTATTTTCTTGCAGACTTTCCAATCACCTTTCAATAACCCATCCTCAAAAGTGTCAGTTCAGGTTATACGGCCGTCTTGACATTTATTCCTTTGCTTCCGATTGGTTCAGTCACTCCATCCATATCCGCAAACAGTGTAAAGGGTAGTGGCCATGCAAACCGTACCGTTGTCTTTCTGTCCATGCAAAGCGGTTGACAACACACTTACCTTTGTATACTCCCAAGTCTTTACCGATGATGGGAAAAGTTGCGGTGTGGTTTTTTCAAAATTTATATTGTATTAAATTGAATTGGCACATTAATAATTTTTTGTTTCAAATAGTTTCAAATAATTACAAGAGGAAGCTTTGTTACTGCTTTGTGGCCTTTAATAACAAGCTAGCTCTTAAATTATATAAAATAACTTGTTTCTAACTATGCTCTTTCCTCAATTAATAATAATACCACTCGTGATTGTTTCTGTCATTCCTTACCTCCACCGCATCCTAACCTTACAAACTGTGTAAAGGGAGTGGCCATGCAAACCGTACCTGTTGTCTCTCTGTCCATGCAAAGCGTTTGACAACACACACTCACCCGTCTAAGTCATGTAGTCCTGAGTCTTAATTATGACTGAACAATCACTATCCTAAAAAACAGAGCGGGGAATAGATCAGTCTGTAGTTCAAAGTGAGAATTACTTACTGCTCTATTCCCCGTTTTGGTAATATGTTTAGATGACCTTGACCCACATTCAGGACTTAGGAAAATTTATCAACGCGACTTTACTTCTACTCTAACACTCCCACTACTCGTAACCCCCCACTACTCGTCACCTCCTACCACTGCCACCGGGGTATATAAGAAGGTTTCGCTAGACCCTTCCTCACTCTGTTATCCAGCTTCACTGTCTGTTTAACGATTTTATCCATGGCCGCAAGGAAATATTTGAATCTGAAAAACCATCTACCTTCATCTTCTTCTTCTAATGTTGCATCATCAATTCTTTTACAAACTTTGACGATGGATATGATTTCTGCGACACAACCTTCCTACTCTGGACAAGCTTGTCACTCTGGGCGAGATGAAGATGTACAGAAATCAAATGGCGATGATGCGAAACCATCTCCTCCTCCTGCTTCACCTGACCGGAATTCAACAAAGTCATCATCATCAACTTCATCATCGTCACTATTCCTCATGAAAGTTCCTCCTATCCTGTCACCTCTTACACCACCTACCCCCTTAAGAAACCAACCTTTGTCTGATAAATGCAAGAAAATCCTGTCAATTCGTAAAAAATCCTTCCAACCTCTAAAATCATGTTCATATTTGTTTAAAAAAGGCGGGAAAAAAGGTGAGCATTGTACTAGACCTTGTATTTCGAATGAGGTACTTTGTGGTCTTCACCTAAAAATGAAAGACAAGTCTAATACATCTCATTGCGCGAAGCAAACAGCAGAAACCTTGTACACAACTCGGATTAATAGGCTTCGTCGATTCCAAAAATATTTCTTTGTCAAGGTGATTGAACACACCACTGTAATCGTAAGATGTGGAGACAAGAAGTACATCTTGAGATTACCCAAAGGTATGATCAACCCTGAGTCCCCAACCGAGAAGCACTATTTAATCCGAGACAGTAGTGGTACTGTTGTTTGGAAAAAAGATAAAATTTAAAATCCTTTAATAACATTTAATTAATTTATCAAAATTAGTTTATATTGAATACAGAGCGGGGAATAGATCAGTCTGTGGAAAGTAAGACCCACTTACTGCTCTATTCCCCGTTTTGGTAATAATGTAAGATGACCTTGACCTAGTTTTAGGACTTAGACAAAAACAGAACTGTACATGAGCTATTGCATGTTATTTGACATTTCTATACTATCACACAACAGTGGTGGGGTTAAATAATAATGGTGGGGGAAAGTCCTATATATATCCCAGACAAGCTTTCATAAAGTGCCATAACAGTGTACGGTGAACTCCTACTTGGATCAATATGAGTAAACCGTGTAGCCATTGTGGTGGATGTAACGATACTGACCGATCAGAGTCTGAAAAAGCTAGAAAGCGGAGATTAGCGAGAAATTCTAGAGAGAGGAAACGATTGCAGCAAGTAAGAAAAGCTTTTAAAAACTTAAAAAACCATATACCAATCATCCAAGATGAAGACGAAGTATCGCAATTGAAAATAGTACACCATGCCATGAAATACATAAAGAGTATGGAGGCATTTCTACAGGAAGAACCTGGGATTATTCCTCAGTTGCCAGATGAGACTATCTCAGTAATTCTTGAATGTTCTAGTGAATGTTCAATGAACAGTGAATAGACCATTGGTGTTCTTTTGTAAACTTCTTTTTTACATTAAAGACAGAGCGGGGAATAGATCAGTCTGTGGTTCAATGTGTGAATCACTTACTGCTCTGTTCCTCGTTTTGGTAATATGTTTAGATGACCTTGACCCACATTAAGGACTTAGAAAACTTTCACATTATGACTTTACTTCTACTATAATAATCTCACTATCCTTACCCCCTCTACTACCCTTACCCCCTCTACTACTCGTAACCCCCCACCATCAGATATATAAGGAGGTACTGCTAGAGCTTCGCATCACTCTGTTCATTACGTTCAATAGAGATACTTCACCTCTATTTATTTATCTTTACCATGGCTCCAAGAGAGTACATCGATCAAGAAGTGTTGTGTGATTTCATCAAGAATATTTTCGCGGATGAATTAGACATTTTCATAGAGGAAGAAGAGGGTGGTTATGAACCAAATGAAGATTCTGAAATGTTTCAATTAGAGACTTTAAGTGATGCCGAGTCTGTGGATTCTGAATTATTAGCAGAGCTGTATGCGGAGTATGAGGAAGATTTAGAAAATGGAGTTCATGAATATGATGAATATGATGATGATGATGATGATGGATTGTATATTGCGGATGAACAACAAACAGAAACCCCAACCATCAGCCAACAACAAACAGAAACCCCAACCACCAGCCAACCAGATCGTATAGGAATTGTTATATGTCGTCGATGTTTATTTCCGTGCAATACATATTCTGATGAAGAATCGGAATAAAACAGTTTGATATTAATTTGTAAATGTATCTTTTTTATTATTTAGAATACAGAGCGGGGAATAGATCAGTCTGTTATTCAATGTGGGAATCACTTACTGCTCTATTCCTCGTTTTGGTAATATTTTTAGATGACCTTGACCCGCATTCAGGACTTGGAATATTTCTACTCCTGGTTGATACGTAAACTCTGATATCGTGTTGTTTTATAAAGCGAATAAAATAAGCAATAACTGAGAGAGATAGCTGGAGAGGTTTTATTTTTCAACAACAAAGCGAGCCTTCAAATGAAGATCTACAAATAGCATCCTGTGAAGAGATTGACGAAATTCTAAAAACGCTCACTTCCTAAATGTATATCCAATGTTAGCAATCTACTTTGTCCCGAGCACAGAGCGGGGAATAGATCAGTCTGTGGAAAGTAAGACCCTCTTACTGCTCTATTCCCCGTTTTGGTAATAATGTAAGATGACCTTGCCTAGTTTCAGGACTTAGACAAAACCCAAATTTACCTCCCCCCACCCCTCTGCGAAGGTATAAAAGAGGGACGCACTACGAGCACCACCATTTGATGTCCGGCTATCGAGAAGAAAGCATTATGAATCGTTGCAACATTTGTGGAGATGTCTTTGAAGATGAGTGGCTTCTAGTCGCTCATGTAGAGATCTACCACAACCCAACCAACATCGGGGTAGAAGTAGACGTTGAGGAGTTACAAGAACACAACATGAACCGTTGCAACGTTTGTGGAGCTGAATTTGAAGATGAGTGGCTTTTAGTTGCTCACCAAGAAATTAACCACAACTCGGATAACATCGCAAATGCAGCAGAAAGTGAAGAGATGTCACAACCTAGCGTCATTCAATATGCACCAGCACGAGAACCTAGTATTAACGCCACTTTACAAGCACACGCACTACCAGGTAGAATTGTAACACATTTTAAAATAGACAATGCAAAGTTAAAACTTGAAGACTTTGTAAATAACGCAAAACCACTAGTATTAGAAACTTTACAAAATGAATTAAGAAGATTAAATTTTATAAAATTCGGCTTATTATTAGATGGTGTTTTCACTAAAATCCAAAATGAAACATCAGTAAGAGGTATTTATTCTGGGCAGGAGTTGCAAGGCTAGCATCAAAACAAACCAAGAGAAAACTGCTATATTTTCCTTGAATGAGAATCATACTGGGCAACATCCGGTTACGATGAGGATCATGACCCCCACTCCTCCACCCAAAAAATGTGGTTCACTCATCACTACCCCTTTATCATCTGTGTCCGACCCACCTCTCGCTTCCACATCCACGAGTACGCCTATCTCCAGCCCAACCACAGATACCGATTATGAGGTGCAAGATCCCCAATCACAGACTGGAAAACTCCTTATAGAGAACAATGTTTTAAAAAAGGAATTAGCTGAGCTGCGTGCGGAACTTAAGGTCATCCTCGACCACTCAATCGAATCCGACCAGCGCCTCCTACAGTACACGGATAATGTCTTTGTGCCCCCACAATCCAAGACGTCACCCATTCCTAGATCTGCAAACAAGATACATACTGTAAGTAGTAGATCGATCCAAACTGATGACTTGCAGCCAGTTCTCCGTCATCCATGCCAAACATGCGTCATAATGAGGGAGGAGGCGCGCAACATGGTTGAAAGTATCAGATGTCTGGAGGCCGAAATCATCAGCTTAAAAAATATGGCCACGCCTCGTCCAAAGCAATCCTCCAGCCATGAGTCTGGCCTAATAACTGAGCCACATAACAGCGTTGTCGTGCTGACAGAAGAGGACTGTGGCGAAACTGAACAAGGACAAGAATTTGTTACTGTTAGAAGAAAGAGAAATAGAAGAAAAAATAAATTGAAAACAGATCTAAGCACTAACAGCACCAGTTATAATTACAATAACAAAACTAACAAATCCCCCAATACAGAAACAAATAATATATCATTCAAGAACGTTACTATTGTCAGGGATAGCCATGTTCGAGGCCTAGCTGGGCTCATTCAGGTCAGGGCAAATATAGGTCATGTAGTAAGCGGAGTCTGCAAGCCAGGGGCAGGTCTACTTGACATGATGCCATTACCTACGCCGGCTGGAGATCACTGCTTAATATTGATGGCGGGAACTAATGATGTGGATAAAAGAGAAGACTACGTGATTTACAAACACATGGAAATTCTGCTGAAATCTTGCAAAGAATTCACTAAAGTCCTAGTCGTACCACTCACACCTAGGTACGACCTCCACCCCAGTAGTTCCATCCATCGCACCATCAGCCAAGTTAACAATTATATTTTTTT
>JAQJVL010002786.1:0-81346 GCA_035578905.1 Stictocephala bisonia | reverse complement strand
AATTTTATTTTATAACCTGAGTAAAATTTTTAAAAATAGTTACAATAGTGAACGAGTAACAATTAAAGTAGCAATAACTGAAAATAGAATAATATAAGAAGTTACACAGTTTTTATTAGCTTTGTTTGAGTTATTTAAAAATGTTCTTAATTATCACAACGGTACACAAAAGTACCTACTTTACCTCAAGAGGTTTAGATACAAATGTCGCTATAAAAATAGTAACACCATTGTGACCGATATAAAGTACAATTTGTGTTGTACTTGTTATGTGACAATACAAACCCCAACACTGCAGTTCGTCTGTAGTTAGAGATGGGATTTATGTTATTTTAGCTTTAAACACTCCTAACATCTAAAGCTGGCTTCTACCCAAATTGGCACTTATATTTAAGTCGGTGTAACAAAAGCCGTATATCTCAACGCTCAAGGAACATCGCAACGAGTAGTATGGTCAAGGCCAAAATCACATGCAGATATAGTAAAAAAAAAAATTAAATAAACAGCTAGGTTTATATATATATTTGTTTTATCGATATAAATATGTTTCTTACACGATTAATAAATTAAATACTAAAATTTCAATTTTTATTTTTTCAGTTAGCAAAGGAGGGGTTTAAAAAAAATTATCCTTACAAATATGATATTTATACTTTAGGGATATTCAATATAGCTAAAATTTATCTCCATATTATATCATTAATATATGAACCATTCTTTAAAAAAATTCTAAAAATGTAATGCTTAGTACTTATTTTATGGTCTGCCAAGAAAGATTTAATTTAGAATATAAAATTTCTTAGTTCGCAGTTAAATAATTATCTATATAATATAATATATAGTTTATCTATAAATTAGAATATAGATGATTGCATATAGAAAATCCTCCAACAAATTATTATTTTTATATTATAATATTATTGTAATCAAATCGATTGTTTTCCATAATATTTCGCTTTGACTGGTTCCCATTTCACTTGAAACATAAAAGAAAACACTCAAAAATACAAAATAAAAATAACTAAAACAATATTTTAAGAGGTAACACTCAAATTTGAAAAACGCATACTATACATATAATTCATTAAAACGAATTATTAAAACTAACAAACTTTAATAAACTACATATTATACTGAAGTATTTTTTATATCTGAACAATTACAGAAAAAAGTATAAATCTGAAATAAAGAGGTTGTCAGTTAAATTTTTTAAACACATATTTGTAAAAAATATTAAGAAGAAACATTTTTCTAGCAATTTCCTGACTATGTACCAAACATTAACAGAAGTTGCTGGCTCTTGCCTACAAGAGAGTCAAAGTCACCCAAACTGAATGAAGATGAAACTTACTTTGAAACCTAAATCCAACCTTTAAACATATTTATGGAAACCCAATTGAGTTTTTATGACAAGTTAAGTAAATGTCCCCTAATACATTTAAATAAAGTACTATTTCAACATAGTTCTCAATATACAAGATATAAAATAACGCATTAAAGGCACAAACACATGAGTGATAGTGGCGCACGTGTGTATACTCCTTTTTTTGTTTGTTTTTTTTTTTTTTTTTTTTTTTTGGTCGTTGATATCGTGACAACGATAACACATTCAAACCAAAATTAGATAAATTCTCAAAAATAACTAGAACTGAACTTGAAACATTTTTAATAGTCTTCCACCCAAAATTTTGTGGAGCAGAAAAACAATTCCAATTAAATAGTTTAATACTGCCAAGCTGAACTATTCAAACTACTAATTCATATCTTGAATACATCAATTGAACAAGTAACAGTTCCACAAGCAATGAAAATGTCCACTATTTATCCAACTTTTAAAGAAAGGTGAATCCCAGGTTATCAAAAATTATCGCCCTATATCGTTATTACCAACTTCCTCTACATACCTTGAGAAAGCCAAAAACAACAACTCACAACATTTTTAGAAACCACAAACTCCCTATCACCAAAACAGCATGATAGGGTTTTTTTTGAAAATATTTTATCAAAAAGAAAAGTTAAGCCGAGTTAAGGATTCGCACATGTTGAGCTTTCCGTAACGTATCATAACACATAAAACAATGGAAAACTCTCTGATTGACTATCTGTAATAACCTAGGTTTTAAGAGGGGGGAAGAAACAAACTAAACGAGAACCGACAACTTGTGGGAGATCTCTAATAAACCTTTCCTATCAGGAAGGATGACGTGATATATGAGAAAAAATCAAATAATGTAGACATTTTAACTCTTTAAACCCTCTATTAATATGTATTTCATTGAAAAAAAATTATTCTTTAGAATATCAATATCAGTTTTCCTAAAAGCTTAAAAACTTGATATTCAAAAGTTTCTGTTAAGAATGTCATCTCTCTATTTGACACTCCAAGATATTAAATGAGTTTAAGTTAAGTCACATAATTCTCGTAATTTTTATTGATACAGTTTTTTTTAAAATATAACCTTTCAATTTAACCATTAAGTGGTTAGAAATATTATACTTAGCTGAACCATGCAGTTGACTACCTCCAGGGTCTGGAGGGAGGTGAGCTTGGAGTTGGTGAAGAGTTACTGAGACACAGTGGTGGATCTTCAGGCTGGACTTCTCTCGTCTTACCAGGCCAGAGGGCTGCTACTCGGTACCCTCTCCTCATTACTTCAGCAGGATCAAAACAAATTACCCATTTACTTTTTTTTTGTCAGCCATTTTATTTTTATTCTCCATCATAGAGGCTATATAGAAGTTGTTTCGGTGGAACTTATATGTAGTGAAGGGGCGGGGGTTTTAAAGTGAAAAGGGACGTATAATGAGTACTATTTACTTTTTAATTTAATTTTTATTTTTCCATTTGACGTTCCCTCCTCACCAACATTCCTAATTTTAAAAAGGGGTTTTGACTGGGTTTTTAAAACCTGTTTATTTTCAATTAGGTATCACCCCACCTCACTAGCTGGATTTTGTATAATTAATAATTTTCAAATGTAAGTTTTTCATATTTAAATATGGTTATATATTTACAATTGTTTCTCACTACGGTGTTTTTGTGCTTTGTCTAATGTTTAACTTCTTTATCTTAGTAATATTTGTTTTAATATTTAATAATAATAATATTTGTTCTACTAATTTTTTTAATTTTTCCCTCCTTAGTTAGTGTATATTTTTTTCCGTGTTTACATCCGTGTTAGAGCTCAGTTTTGTGTGAGACTAGGTCCCAGGATACTCCATCATCAACATATACCATGTATATTCCTACATTATTAAAGCTTTCATAAATTAAAACATTAAATAATATCCACAAATAAACACTACCGACTAATAACGAAGTATTACGTTTGAAATTGGTGCCTAAACACAAGTATCCTGAAAACATTCACAAGTACGGTGAAAGATGTAAAGATGTAAAAAAGTGACCCCATTTATCAAAAAATAAAAATAATTGCAATAATAAAAACCATATGGGTAAAGAAACCGCTGAGAGTCAAACGTATGAAATATCAAAAAAATGATGGACTATTTGACATTTATTTCATACGAATAGTGTTGAAGAAGTAAAATCAAGAAAGTTTCAAGAGTTCTATTACAAAAAAATATTAAAAACTAAATATACAAAGTATAAAATAACCTGGATTAATTTATCAAGCAAGGTGAGATAGCAGGAGAGCAGAATATCCGTTCACTTTATTGTTATGGTCCTAATTAACAATAAATTGGACGAGAACAAATATAAAAGGTACACATGTTATATAAACACGATAATCAAAAATAATATATATAGTATATATATATATGTTGTTTTTAATATATATATATATATATATATATATATATATGATGTATGTAATAAGTTGTTTTTATTAAATTTAAATTTAGATAGTAGTTTAGTTATTTTTAATTTGGTAAACTCTATCTTATATCAGTCAATTGTTTTTGAAGTGGACAAGATAAATAATATGACTGTAAAAATTTACTTATACAGTAATATTAGAAAACAAAGTTAATATAATATAAACAAAGTTAAATATAGTACTTGTTTGTTAAATATTGCAATATAATTCCATCAATACATTTTAAGTTTATAAAAAACTTTAATAATATTTAGAAAATCATTTAAATAATTTAATTGTTAATAAGATTGTAGTAAATGACAAATTAAAAAAAAAAAACACCTGAATTTTTGAAACAAAATATGAATATTATATTCCAATAATATTAAAACTAAAACAACTAATAATTGCAGATTCTTCATTTTAAATTTTTAAATTTTTTTAATTTTCGAATTTTTTAAAATTTGTATTAAAAATACATAATTTGTTTATTATATACCCTTGTTAGGACTACTCTAACAACAAGAATAATTCGGAGAGGAATGTTTATTCTACGAAACAAACTGCTCAGTTTGCTTTCGCACTAAATGGAAATAAAGTACAAAAAACACAATTTAACCTCTCAGTTTTGGGATCGAAAAATATTATAACATTACTTAGTTAAATTGAACGAAAAGCTCTAAATTCACAGACGTTCTCCGTAAACAGATTTACTGTTTATCCTTAGAAATAGAGCGCTTGAATAACAATGTCTCGTAAAGTTGATGCGAGTGTTAATTATTTATTTTATATTTTTTTCAAAAAAACAAAGTAACACCTGAAACTTTCAGAGCTAAGAAAACTAGGGATTTCACAATTTTTGTTTTGACATTCAGTATTTTATGACTTACGTTATGTTTGTCTCTGTCATTAGTTTATATTACTTTTCAAATGTTAGGATTTGTTTATACAATCTTTGGCTTCATTACCAAGCATAATATTGAAACATTAATTTTTTTTTAGATTTTATTAACTCATACTATATTCTACTGTAATTAACATTTATTTTTCATTTCACTATAGAACATGCTTAGTGAAAAAAATTTAACTCCATTATTAAAAATAAAATAAAGGATAGTACAAGTAAACGTCACACAACACTACAATATAAGCACAAAATGCACAAGTATATTACAATACAAGTACAAAATGCACGAATATTATTGTGAGGGATTCACAAAAGAATGGAAAAGGATTCTTTTGTGAATCCCTCTGGTCTGAGGAAGGTGAGCGTGGTTCACCGAAATCTATCACAATAATGATTCGTGCATTTTGTACTTCTATTATAATATATTTGTGCATTTTGTGCATTATATTGTAATACATTTGTGTTATGTGATGTTTACTTGTACTCTATATGTACCAAAACATATTATGCTAATTAAAAAACTAAAATAAAAGGAAACATTTAGCTTCAAAATGGTTGGATAACCACTGCTTGGCCGATTAATCAGCACTTGTTGGTTATTTTTTTGTAAATCTAATAATCCTTTTATGATTTTCTATGTATATCGTATTAAGACGTTTTGTGGGACGTTTATAAAAATATTTAATACTCATAAAAAATATACTTATCAAATATCAGAGAGAGTACATACATGCATGTTATAGTTTTATAGCTTTTTTATTGTTTTTAAGCTGGAACATATATTTTGAAATATGTAAGATTAAAACTAACCTATTAGATCGAGACCAGGTGTGTAAAATAAGAGAAACAAAACAACTATGGTTTAAGAAAATCTTCTACTAAATCCATATTATAAAAAACTAGTAAATATAAGATAGCTTTTTGAGTAAAATTAACAACATAACACAATATTTCAATAGTAATTCCATTTGGTAAAATGGCTAATCAACATATTTTACTCAGAATAGTAACCCTTGGGCTCCCTAAAGGTCTAGAAAGGATTTTTTTTATACCCTAGACCTGTCAAATTTCATGAAGAGGTCTTAGACCTGTGGTTATAGGACATGTAAAAAAAAGGTTAAAAAAGCAACCAACACAAAAATTAAACTTTAGATTCAAAATAAATACTATAAATGTTAACCTGTTTTTGTTTTACTTACATCATTCATAAAATATGGTTTATATGTTTATTATAGTTTTGTTAATATTAATTGATAATTAGTATTAACAGTTTGACTGCTACGAATAAAAAAAGATAAATTACGTAAGGATTGAGTAAATCTTTTAAAATACCTTTGAATTGTAAAATTGACTTACTAAAAAGAAACATTTTCAGACGAATAGCTTTCATACAGAGCGATATGCTCCAATGGCTGCATGGCTTTTGTTGGAATTCGTAGAGAAGGTTTTATCAAGGTAAACTGATTGTACAAGTTTCACGTGTATGTTTGTAAAACATTATGGACGTTGGGTTAGGTTATATTTTTATATCAGGCAATACGTTTATATTTTTAAATCTGTTCTTTTGTAATTTTTATATTTTTTATCTTCTACTTGCCGTTTGAAATATATTTTTTTATTGGTAAATTTAATTTACTTAGCTATCTCTTTCGATTTCATGCGAAACCCTCGCATTTTTTTGAGCAAATTATCTGATTTGTCGGAAATAGCAGTAAATGTAGTATCCGAAGACACGTCCTTGCTATTCGAACTTGTAACTTTCTTCGGTGCAGACATGGTGAATCAAACAACACAACAGCGATAAGACCTTGACTCGCCCAGCTCCGTCTAGCGCCTTGTCACCTACAAACAACAACAATTATTTAATTTAGTAGATAAAAAGACAACAGAATCTCACTAAATTTACCACACTTATAGAAGCTGACTATCAACACCACATACGCAAAAATGACGCAGTTCCATCGTAAAAAACCCACAATAATCACATAAATAGATGGAGCCAAACAAAACATAGACTCACTCAGGCATCCTACTGTATCTTTAGTTAGAGTAGATTGTGCTGCACGGATAACAGGGAGGGACGAAAGACGTGTATTGAACAAGTCTGGTCAGTTTTGCAGGGAGGAGAAAGTCCTGAACATTCTTGAAACATTCTGGAGAATGTATCAGTTTGTTTCTAGCAATCTACTCAGTTACACTTCTTACTGTTTATTGACTATAGTATCTGCAACAATTTGTTTTTGGGGTGAATCTTTGTAATATTGAGTGTTCTATGATTGATTTTTTTTCTTTTTTTGAGTGCCATGAAATAGAACAAATACTTCAGTATAAACAGATTCCAGACCCTATCTTAACTATCACACAAATGAATAATGATTTATTATAGTTTTAGTATCCTGTGTAGTTTAAGTCAGTTTACGTGCATTTTGAAGTTAAAATCAGTGGTAAATAAAATGAAGAAAATAAATAAATAAAATTGCTACTGATAATTTAAAAGTGAGTCTATTGTGCAAATTAACCCTTTTTGACTTGACGTGTTTCGTTACAAAATAAATGTCTTGCAGTGCACATACACCCTTATTTTAAAAAAATACCGAAAGGAGAAAGTTGAATAAATTCTGGTGTTAGCACATCTTGCTTTATTTTGAGGATGTGTTTAAAACTATTAAACTGTGTTTTTCTACAATTTAGGTTGAAAATAAGTTTAGAATTTATTTATTTTATAAACAAGTTTTATATTGATTCTAACATATTTTTGTTAGAAAAACAAAATAACTAACAATAATGGGTTTTGATATTATTTTATTATAAAGATCATAATTGAAACTGATTATATATTTCCAGTTTATATATTTACATATTTAAATAATAACCATCTTGATATGTTAGAAAACAACGTTTTCAAATCTGTACATATTACATATTATTTCCACCTCAGACACAAAATGCTTGGTCTTTGGAATTGTTGTACTAGCTAATTAATAACTATTGTAATTATTATATATCTATGTAGTATGGTTAGCTTATATGTGTTAATTAAAATGACTGATTGACTACCAGTCTGTATGTACCGTCTAAACTGAGGTGACATAATGCATTGCGACAAAAATTCAGTGGTAAATGTAAATGTGCTGTGTAATGTCGCCTCGGGACACTTTGACGACATAGCCATGCTAAAAATGAACACACTGATGTGTGAAGTTGTATGGGATTAACTTTATATAACAATGAATGTAAATATTTAACTACAATAGTAAATTAAATATGAGCAGTAGAAGCAAATAGTCAGTGACAGTCGGAAGAGATGATAGTCAAACACTGCCTATTATTTTAATAATATAATACGTTAACAATTACATATACTTTTTTAATTACTCGTGTATAAATTTTGTCAATTATTTCAAATTAAGTGGCAGTAATATTGGTAGCCAAATTTAGTTTTACTAATTAACTAATTGATTCTACATTTCATCTATTAAAATATAATATGACAATAAGTAAATAAACAAATATAAAGACTCTTCTGCTAAAAAAATGTGAGATAAAAGGTAAAAAACATATTAAAATAATTAAGGACAGTCTAAGTTTATAGAACACTTTAATAAATTATAGAAATAATCTGTAATGTAGTAATAAACTCCAGGAATTTCTTGACCAAGATAAGAACTGTGAACTAATATAAAAAGACCACGTTTGTGTTTTTTTAACGTTTGCTCATAGTAGAAAGAGAACTAAAAAAACAAAAATAGTACTTTTCTATAGCGAAAGCCTACAACAATTAAGACCTAACTTAATTATTTAAAACTTGCCTAAGGGGACCAGCCTAAACTATTTGATAAACTAACAAATCCAATCCAAGCTAAACTAATGGGATCAGCCTAACCTATTAGAACTAAATCTAACAGATCCAATCTAACCTAAACTAATGGGACCAGCCAAAAATATTTGAACTCAACCTAACAGATTCCAATCCAACCTAAACAATGGGACCAGCCTAACCTATTAGAACTAAATCTATATGATCCAATCCAAGCTAAACTAATGGGATTGGCCTAACATATTAGAACTAAACTAACAGATCCAACTAAACCTTACCCAATAATGATACCCTTACCCGAACCGGGTCTTTAATATTGTTATTTAATTTTTGGGTCCTCTGGAAGTAAAACAAATTTTTTGGACAGAAAAAATTAGGTTATTTTAAAATAATATCAGTGATAGACTTAAAAAAAAATGATAGATTGAAAAAACACTACTATGTAAATTAATATGCACTACGTTTGGACAAAACTAAGTTTATATTTATTAATTTTGTTTCATCAAGTCTCACCATAGTTTCGGAAACTGTGTTCGGAAAACATTTTGGAAAAGAGTTGTTATTCTTAGTTATTCTGTTTTGTAATAAATGATCATGTGTCATAAATATTTGTGCTGAATAATTTCACTCATAAAATGGTTCTTATAAAAAAAAAAAAAAAAAAAAAATCAATGAGAGTTTGCTCAAATGGAAGTACCTTAGTAAGTGTTATGCTTCAAAAACCTTCTAAACTTGAACTTCATGCTCAATATGTTGTTATAATTAATTGTTATTTTATAACAACGATAATCAACAGTTTACAATATAAAATTGGTTCATAACTGTAAAATTTATGTTTGTGTATTTTAAAATTTACTGTGTATTTTTAACACTATATAAAACAGTTATTGGTTATTATAAAAAATGTTCATTTAACTACTTTTTATTCCATAATACGAATTACTGCGTTTGTACTTTTAACTTTAATAATGCTACCATAGAAAAAAACATGGAAATTGTCAAAGGGAAAACTCATCTTGCAGTATTGTTCCCACAGATTATGTGCATCTATGACTTGTACATACTAACATAAACTACAACTTGACAAGTGTAACGTCCAATTTTTATATGAACGTATTCACAGAGCATTCTGCAGTCAGCAACAGAACAACCCACCTGTCGCTTGATATATTTGACCAATCAGATGGCGGAGCACATCTGGTGATGTCAATATATGCAGTTCAATATGTGAGAGCAGTGAATCTCCTGACAAAATACAGGTATGAACTCCTTTGTTCGTCTTGTAGTAGGTAACATTTATTTAATGTCAAAGAAATGTATATGTGATTTTGGTTCATTGAGATATAATACGTAATAATTATATTGTTTATTAATATATTCAAAGAAATTTTGATAGTTAAAATACAGCAACGTCTGTAATATTGCTACCCAATTAATAAACTCTAAATTTATTTGACATTTTAGCTATTAGATTGTTATATTTTATTATAAAAGACAAATTTATCATTTACATATTCATTCTAAATTATGATACAAATTTTTAATTTTCCAAATTTAATAATTTTCTTTACATATATTATTAAATGATTTAGAAACACTTGTCTGGTTTAGAACACGCCAAAGTGGAAGTCCCACCCCACATAATGGCTTCTCGCACAAACCAAAAAGGTGTTGTACTTAATGTCACTTTTGAAATAAAAATATTTTGTTAGCTCCAAACAAAATTTTCAATCAAATTCTATAAAATTGGCTAAAAACTAACGATAATAACCATGTTTGGAACTAGTTTCTAACTAAATCTAAACTGACTGAATATTATTTCCTTGCAATATATATTGGAACAATATAAATTCTAATATAAAGGTTTAATTATGGAACATTTTGACCATGTTCCTATAAAAGTTTTGTTTACGTTTGTGAATTTTCTGTTATTTCAGCATAGCAGATATTCTGATACGTAATCTACGTCAGTTGTTCTCACTAGAACCTCATTCCCTAGGCACTGGACTGAAGATTTTAAGATGGTTAAAAAAGCAGTAAAATTTAGTATATCTTTTTAAAATCTCGTAATGTGTGCCTTTTAGGGTCATTACTTAATCAATACGAAGATTTTGGAATATAGGATGAGCCAAAATGTGAAATTTGTAATAAAGATCACCAAAAGCAGGAAGTGGCACAAGCTAAGGATATGTAAAAGATTTCTAGGTGGCTTGGTGCCAAAATTTTGCTTCCAGCATATGTGACTTTCTTACAAGCCAAAAACACTTATTATGTCAAACAAATTTAAATCATTAAATAAAATAATTGACTTCCATAGGGACTTTACGTATATGGGTGTATCATAATTATGGCATTTTAATTAATAAAGGATAAAAAGCAGAAATATCCCTGGATCGTGAAGTAAGACATAATTTTTTTGTTCACAAAATCCTTCTAAAAGCGAGAAACGGCATAGTTTTATGATGCTGCATTAACATCAATAATATCAAACAATCACGACAAAGTTGGCACCAAGCGACGCAAAATGTTCTGCTCTATACATTTCAGACTTTTAATAATTTTGTATGCAATTTTATAAACGTAGGAAATATAATTAATACGCACAACAAGAACCTTCCGCTCATTCCCTCCTTGGTTTGAGCCCTGGTCGGGAGTGGGAATAAGGCTGATGTTTATAACATTACTGAAAAACAACCAGAAGACGGAATAAGGCTTAGTAAATGTCAGTCTGTATGAATTAAATACTATACCCAAACAAAACAAATTATGATGTTTTAGCTGCATTGTGTATTTTACAATAAATGTTCTTGTTTACCGCTTTTTTTTTGTAACCAACCTAATAGTGACGAACGGCATAATTTATGCTGTTGATAAAAGTTGTTGTTGGAACTTTATTGTTCGGGTGTAATCAAACAATTCTTGTATATTTATATTATAATATGTGTTCTATCAAGTGTTACTGTTATACAAATTCCTAAAAATTATTTTATATTTTTTATAATGTTTACAATTTTGCAAAAGTTTGAAGTGCCGTTAACAAATTTGCACATTCTGACTTATGGTGTTATAAGTTTTTATATTTTGGGTGTTTTAATATATTTTACATTTTCTTGTAGCTAATAGATTGTAATATAAAAGTATATATAGCAAAATTCTATACATACCTCCATTTTTAGATTGTTATGTACTTTTTCACATACATTTTTCGTTTCCATGGTAAAATTTTTATTTTCCACAATAAACTAAAAATAAATAAATATGTCTACGGTTACAATATGACTTTTTTCATAAATAGCGTTTTCCTGTCTATCAATAGTGTTTTTATTTATTATTTTTTTTCTTGTACTATTTGATTACCTACAATGATCATACTGTAACTTTGAAATTTTTTACTTTTTAGCGTCTTATGTAAAAAAAATTAGTAGTTTATCCAAAATATAACAATATTGTACTGAATTCATAAACAATTTGCCTTATCTTGGAATTATTTACAAAATTTTTTAGTGTCCTTAGGGGAGGTTATATGTGTTAATTTACATACAATATTTTCAATTTCTTTTAGAGTTTCCTTAAAAATAGTTATTTAATGATTCGTTATGTAAGTTTTGATGTTAGTTTGTGAATATACAGTTTTGAGAAAAAAATACGAAATGATAAAATTTATATTTGGAGCATATTTACTATTTTTTATGATTTTTACAAAAAAAGCTTACGAAGCGCAGAAAAAAGGACCTAGCAGTTGTAAATTCATAATGGTTCACCTTATGTTCATGATCAATGGAAGCCCAAATAAGACTTTCTACGTTGTCATTTTTGTGTAAGTGGAAAATATATTTATTTTTTTTCAAAAACTCCATCATATAGAATTGTTTAATTTTATTGTTCTCTTGTTAATAGTTCCATTGTCTTAACTATCTTTAAAATATTTCATATTTTTAATTTGATACACTATAATAAGCAACTAAAATATTAGAAAAAAAACTGATGTACTGTGGATTCTCCACCTTTGTTCAAAGGATCGTAAAAGTGATAGTAACGTATAACTCCAGTGTCTGGAGGGAAGATGAAGAGTAACGTAATATCTCCAGTGTTTTGGAGGGAAATGGAGAGTAAAAGTATAACTCCAGTGTCTGGAGGGAAGATGGAGAGTAACGTATAATTCCAGTGTCTGGGGGAAGATGGAGTGTAACGTATAGCTCCAGTGTCTGGAGGAGAGATGAAGTAAATGGAAAACACTCCATCTCTGAAATGCAGAACACAATCTAACTTTCCTGTGTTTTTAAATTAGGAGATATGGGGAAAAAAACTATAACTATATGTTCTTGAGAAAGATGAAAAATTATAACTATAACGCAGTTATTCTGGATTTAACCCAAGAGTTTTAATGTAATAAGTCCCTTGTAATGTAGATGATTTAAGAAAGTATAACTCAATTTGGTGGGATAATGAATAGGTAATTTATCAACTCCATTTCGTGTTGATTAAATTGTGAGAGTTTTAACGTTTTTATTTAGTGTCCTGGAGGAATGATTTGAAGACTAGTAACGTAATAACTCCCAGTTTTGGTTCAGTTTGAATGATAAATGAGAATAATAACTCAGGGGTCTGAATTTGAGATAAGAGAATTTTAAGTATAAAAATCAGTTTCTGGAGGGATTTCTAAATGAATTTGTAACATATAATCAGTATTGGATGGAAGTTTTATGTTATTAACTTACTTTCCAATGGTCAGGGGGGAAGATAAGAGGTAACGTAAAACTCCTTGTCTGTGTATTTTTATTAAGTAAAAGTATAATCTTCAGTATTAAAAATGTACGTCATTATTGTTAAAAAAAAAAAGGACGACTGCATTCTGGTAATAATGGGAATATTAAGTAATAATTAAAACTAAACTTAAGGGAACATAGAGTAAAATAATAAACTGCTTGTCAAAAATTAATAACGTAAATAAAGACAGTATCTGGAGAAGAATGAAGTAACGTATAAAACTACAGTGTTTAGAGAAAAATATTAAAAGGTATAGTTTTTCAATTCTAAAGGGAAGATTATGTAACATAGACAATTCTATGTGTCTGGATTCTTAAAATATCATATCGTAAACTAAGTGTTTTGAGGTAAGTATGGAGAGTAACTATATTCGCCATTTGTTGGAAAGTAAGAATGGAGAGAAGATAAAACTAGTGTCTTGGAGGACATAGTTGCAAAACTAAACGTATGCTACGTGTCACTTTCGGGGGGATGCTATTAGTTTATCGTGTATGCTCCAGTGTCGAGGGAAGAATGGAGTTAGTACAGTATAACACCATATGGGGAAAGATGGAGATAACGTATAGGACCCGTGGGGTAGGGAAGTGTTGTATTACCTATCAAATGAGTTTTAGCTATCAGTTTATTTGGAGATTAATGAGTTTAAAACGTATAAATCCATGTTGGGGGAAAGATAAGTATTGGGAAACGTTCATTCTACTTCACAACTGAGAATAATCTTTTATTTCTTTGTTTCTTACTTTAAAATTAGTTAGTATTCGGATACAATTCAAATAGTGTCTTTTTATGGTATTGTAACTGATTAAAAATAAAAAAAATTTAAAAATATTAAAGCAATGTTATTACTAGTATTAAATTCTATATAAGATTTTATTGTATAAGAAAGTCATTTGAAAATCTGTACTACCACAATGAATGAAAATATAAAAAAAAATTTAATAATTGGGTCTAATTTTTAATCTTAGAAATAATGGTAATATTATCGGAATTCATACCTAATTTCAGACTTTCGTCATATTTTTCCACAAAATGTTAGTCACCTTCGTTTTAAGTCGTTTGCATTTTGCGTTTATCAATATTTAACCGGGGAATAGACTATTGAAACGTAAACTACTAGTTTTCAAAAAAATAAGCATCTTTTTTTCACAATGTCGTTAATGGAAAAGTTTTGAATCTTATAATTGGAAAATAAATTTGTAGTGTTTAATATATTTTATTTTGTTTAAAAATTGAAATTTTACTTATTTTTGTTAGCAAAACAGTAAATAGTATGTTTCCGTATATTGGGGATGTTAATGGATTGCTAAATTATTTTGAATTCATTTAATAACTAATATAGTAAATAAGGTAAGTCTTTGATTTATTATAACTTACCCCAATGGGAAACGAGTAAGGTGATTAATAGAGGTAATTAAAAACATGATAAATTCAAATAAAAAAAAAGCCAAAAAAAAATATTTTTAATTTACAGAACCAATATTAAAAATGATCTTATTGTTTAAAAAAATGACGACTGCATTTGGGAATAATGGAAAACATTCAAATAATTGAAAATATAACAAACTAAAAATTAAAGGGGAAATTATAAATGTAAAAAAGAAAAAGCTATATATAAATTAACATCTAATAAAGTAAAATTAAAGACAGTATTTGTTGAAAAAAAAAAAAAATTTTTATCCCCAAAATAAAATATTCAAATTATAGTAGATTTGAAAAAAAAAAATTTTAAAGATTTTAATTTTTTTTAATAAAACGTTTTCTGTCTTTTAAATCTAAAGGGTTTAAGTCCTCTTAACCTATTCAGACAATTCTATTTTCCTTTTGCGAACTATCTTAAAATATCATCATCGTTTAAACTATTAAGATTTCTGTTAGTAAATTATTAGTATAATTAACCAAAGGAATCACACTATATTTCGGCCGATTTGATTGCGACTAATTAAAGAACCTGTGCGAGAGAGATAAAGCTATAGTCATTGAAGTGAAAGAGAACATCAGTCTTCTCCCAATACTAAACTGACGTGCTACTGTGTCACTATCGGGGGGGGACCTCCGCCTATTATTCATCGTGCTAGGTGACCATTGTTGGGAAATACAAGTGGGAAGAACTGGAATTTAGTACAGCTGTAACACGGCATAATGGGGAAAAGGACGCGAGATAGGAATGAGGAATCAGCTGGTGTATGGTGATTTGTTGTCATTACCTATTCATATTGAGGTTATATTATCAGTTGATTTGTGATATTAATGAGTTTTAAAACGTATATTTTATTTGAAATACTTATAATGTAATTGAAACGTTCATTGGCGTACATTCAAACTGAAATAATATTTATTTCAGTTTGAATTTTTATTTTTATTAATTTTTATATCCATATTACTTCGTATGCAAATTTAAAGTTTGTGCTTTGTTAACTGTGTAGTTCGTAACAGATTGACCAAGAACGTAATAATCAATAATAATATGATTTATAATTTAAAATGTAATTTTACATAAACAATAACAGTATTCAAGATTGTGGCTTTATTGTATCGAATTTTATATTTCAAGCAGTTTTCGCTAGTACCTTCAACATATCCTACAAATTAAGGGAGCGAAAGATATGAAGAGGGCACGACGAAGAGAGTAAGTTTTATCAAGGAAAGCTTTGAATGAGACTGGGCAGAAAGGATCGAATTTCAGGAAAACTTTAAGTTCAGAAATATCCACTGAGAAGGTGGATATTTTTATATAAGTAACATGTGCTTATTACAAGACTTTTAGTATTAGTTTAGATTTAGTTTGAAGTAACCAATTAAAGGCTAAAATAGAATGTTGTTTTATTGTTTCTTGTAAAAAGTAAATAACTATGTTTAAATATTGTAATAATATAGAAAACACCACGTATAAGTCGGTACAAATATCCCATACTAAATGATAAAACAATTTACCAATTGTTTCAGTGCTCGAATTTCACTTTGACAAATACAATAAAGAATGTTGCCATTATAGTCTGGTACATTCTGAAGACAAATGCACCTTTGTTTATCTCTTTTTAAGATTGGCTATATACAAAAAGAGTACAATAATAATTATAGTAACAATTAAGAGTAAAGCTTTTATATATAGTTACTCATAATTTATATATCAAATAATGAGCAATAGTCCAGTCACTGAAGGTGAAAACAAGGATTTCATTCACTTAGAAATTTCATCTTGCAAGACTACAACTCATAATCAAATAATATATCATATAACCTCCACGTGTATTTTCTGTTCCTATATGAAACATACAATATATTCTACTACTTGTCATTTCATATACAATATGTTTTAGGTTTTTTTTATTTGCTATATTGTAATAATACATGCAAGTTTTATATATATACTATAGTGTCAAACTAAAGCTACAGAAATACAAATTAATTATAATATATAATGCGTTGTTTAAATGATTTTGTATGTTTAAGTACAGCTGTTTAAGTTAAGTTGTTTAAGTACAATACTGAGCTGTTATAATTACAGGATAAGTGGCGAGATATCCAATCTTATGTATGGGCCTTTAACTAAAATTAAAAAAAATATTAGTTAATAGTAAAATTTAAATTAATTGTTTGATATGTTTGTTATTGCACCATTGCTTTTAATTTCTAGGAATATAGATACTTACCAATTTAAAATTTGTCGTTTTAAACACAATTGAAGATTATTTGAGATACATTAAGATAGTTAATAATATTATAACAATACATTAAGATAGTTCAATTCAATATTAGAGATAAATTGAATTGAATATATTACTAGGCCTACTTGTTCACTTACATTAGTGGCTTCCAGATTGATTGATCTCATGTTTCTGACAGTTCACACTGGGTTAATTATGGTAACCGCAACCTAATGTACCGAGAGTACCTTGCAGTTTAATTTACAGGAATAGGAATAGCTTGTATTGTACATTTAATGTTCCTTCTTACCTTTAATTTATGGTATACATGTGTACAATTTGCCAACATTTATAGTTTGATTTTACATTTAAACTCAAGTAAATTATTTTTATTTTACTTTTATGAAAGCTTAATAACATATATTGAGTAAGTAATAAGTATATTGAATTGGCCGTTCAATATGATTATTTACAGGGTTTATAATGCTATTTATATTTTATATGATTTAAAATATTTATTATGTTTTTCTTTCATAACATGATAATATTGCTGAAAATCAGACCTAAACTACTTGATTCGGATTCCACGTAAAGCTGTAGATCCTCTAGTTGCCCTAACTATAATAATAAATAGTCATTTCTGAGCTAAATTGAACTCAGATAATAACAATGACTATACACTCGTTCATCTACACTCATAACACTCACTCACGCCTCATTTTCACCCATATCTCTACGATCGGCGTCTTAGAGATGAATAATGAATAATAATAATATATAAACTGAAACTATATTTAAAACCGTTTAGTCAGGCGTCTATGGTGTTGTATTTTATTTATTGTAAATGCAACGTTCGTATACGCAAGTAATAATTATTTATATAATTAACTGTTTATCCTGTTTTTTTTTTCAATCATGTGATATCCTCCAAATCATATGCTAACAAATCCAAATAATTTTTGGTGAGACAACTTGTCACACACAAAAACCTTGCTACCATTAAAATATTTTCGAATATTTAATTTATTAAGTTAATTGTTATTTAACACAAAGTTACAAATAATCAGCGAATTCAACATGTCCCTAAAAGAACAAGTTCAATGTAAAGAGCCTAAGTTACTAAACGTTTGGAGTAGCTCACATAATGCTATAAACTAATGTATATATATGTATTATTAGTAGGCTTGCAATTATTACATTTTCACTCCTCATCGTGGGTTTTGTGTACTCCAATTACGTTTTTGGACTATGTAGAACATTTTACTATTTACGGCTTGATAATAACAAAAATACAATATTATTCATTCAACAATATTTAACTGAAACCTTCAATATCATTCTACAACAGGTTTCTGATTGTTATATATCGGAATGTTGAGCAATCTGAACTGTACACAGTTCGTACACAGAATGACGTGACAGGTCAATAATGTAACAAATGTTAGCTACGCTAGAATTCATTGTTAGCTTTGTGCTGACTACACGTCAAACAACAATGTTGATGCCATACAGACCGTAATGTTGACTAGTCCCTTTGTTTTAGCATTTGTAGGTAGATTATTAATATAGTTGGGACTAACAAGTGTCCTCTCTGTACGTGATATAAAATTTAATACGTGGAAAGAATTCCTTAGTAACTAAAATTATGTTGTAAGTAAACAAAAATTAATTTTAATCTTTCCCAATAATAATATAGCCTGTTGTCAAAATTAGTATGTTAATTTTTAATATGTTGGAATTTATTGTGAGGAAATAGTCACAGTAAACTATTGTGATCTTTAGCTCTAGCCGTGCTAAGCCAGTAGTGGATAGTAAAACATGACATAATATATAAGAATTTACGATTTTGCATTGTTTTCAGTTAATTATAGTTACACATTGTTAATGCAAGTTAATAATGTCCTGAATGAAATGTTTCCTTCTTTCTTTACGCAGTTTTTAAAAACAAGAAGAAAGAATAAAATTTGCATATAACATTTAATACGTGAAAAAAATTGCTTGGTAACTCAGTTTATGTTGAAGGTAAAAAAATAATTTTAATCTTTGCCTATAGTATTATAGCCTGTTTTCATGTTGTTAGCAGCCTGTAATATAATGGTAAGTGACCTGAGGCTGTTGGTAAGCCAATGGGGTCTGGGGAGGCTGGGCTGACTTCTTGTAGTACGCCTAAGGCGAGGGGACTCTGGTAGTACTGCTACACAGCATAAACGAATGTTAGGATGGATTATAACTAAAATGGAAAGTAATCCGCTTTATTATTATAAGAATCAATATATTTATTGGTGTTGAAAAATAACATTGCTATAGCAAAAAGTCAAATATACGTATAAGCTAGTACTCTACTAAATAGTTATAGTTCATTGTTGCATTCATCAATACCTGACATCTTGGAATCTTTGGAGATGTCATTTCAAACAATTACGACAACGACATTCGGTACAGCAGGTATTATAAAAGTCACGTAGTTGGAATTGTATTGGAATTTTTATTTTTAATAAATATCAGTTCTTCCTTTATTTTAATCAATCGGATTTTACCTATTTCGGTATTGTTTGTTTGAGTTATGTACAACGTTATAGCTTCAGTAATTTTTATTTAGATTAGTCAGTAATAACGTTGTATGTAAAATTATAAGACAACATTGTTATAAAAGTAATTTTTTATAACAAACTATGCATTTTTAAATTGTATGCTTTCTTTTACTTTCGTAGAAAATAAATTAATCAATTCATAATAATATGGTAATAAATTTTACAGATTAATTCAACACTTTGTGATTCATCTATTCCATTGTACTTCCATAATATAGTTAAGACAGCAATTTTAAAGTTGTATATACGTTAATATAATAAAAATAACCATTTATTAACTATACATATATACACAGTTATATGATGTGTAACTAATTTTTTTGTATAACTAATTTTCTAACTAATATCTAAAGTTTTGTATAACTAATTTTCTCTAAATTAATTTTTAACCATCCACCATGAATTTTTAACATAAATTACATTTATATAAAATTACGCTAGATTATACTGTAGGGAGCTTTGAAGTATTGGTGAACAATTATTGAAAACTGGAGACAATATTACAGGAATCAGCATTAAATATATTCATAATCGTGTTGAAATAAATATATTTCAACTATTTTATTTCAACACTACTGGATGGACATAGAGGGTGTTAAATAAAACTTGTCGAAAAACTGTTTGCGTTAAAATTGTGTTAGACGTAACTGCCCCTGATAAAGGAAGATTGATAATTGATATTAATAAAAGTCTTTGTCACATAAATGCTTTTTTTACTTCTAAGGTAGTATTAACAATTATTTTTGATAGCAATATTAGAGTAATATTGTTTTTATCATTGTATATTTTTTTAATAAATACATTTTAAGTTTGACTATCTTACTATTATAATACAAATACAATAGTGTCTGTCAGTCTTTTTATTACTAAATCACGAAAAAGTACTAAACCCATTCGGTTAAATTTTTGCATGGACATTTTTAGTGTCTCTGGCCTATCTTAAATTTGAAATTCCTTCCTTGCACCACCTTAAGATGATTCAATACAAGCTCTATGCAATACCAATTTGAAACATTTTTATATAGTTTTATTAATAAATATTTATATAAACAACCTAGAGTTATATTATTAAACCCATGTATTGTATTACTACAATGAATGTAAGAAGCACAATATAAATCAATGGAAACCCCGTAAGAAGGACGTGTACTCTGCTAGTTAAATATACGTTGGTAAAAAAGGCAAATCATCATTAATTTTGTTTGTTTGTGTTCTTCATTGGAGAACTACTTCAGTTAAAATAGTTTAAACATTCCCAGAATTTCCAATAAATTTTTATTTTTTTTTGCATGAGCCCTCTTGATAACAGGCTATGTATAATCAAAGATATTTCTTCATGTGTTCCTTTTTTTAAATAAAGGAAACAAATTTTGTTTTGCTCAACGAAAATAAAATATTTAATATATTATTTAAATTAAAATGTTTACGTATATAATGCACCATTTATTAGGCTGTTTAGATGTTATATTATTTAAAGACTACAGGAGACATCGTGGCTTATCCTTACCCTCAGGTATTTCGTAATTAATGAGTTGAGTTAAGCTCCTTCCTAACTACAGCCGATAGCCCACTTTCATCCCTACACTAAATCTCTAATAGCTCTAAACGAAAACGTCCTTAATTTATTCTCTATAGAGACATTTGTATTTGTTCTTCGTATTTAGAGTTTTGATGATGAAATGATTATTTAAACATATTTCACAAGACAGTAACAATCGAGTAATTTCACAGGACAGGCTTTCAAGTTATAGGGTATATTGTTATTCTAAATGGAAGGATTATAACTGGGAAACAATATTAAATATCCTCTGATCTGAAATTTAGCGACGTTGTGGGAGAGGGTTTTCTCTTTTTAACCTAAATTTATCTGACGAATAGTTATTTCCCACATCTCCTTGTTCATTTTGTAATGCAGTTAAAACATTATAGAGACGGCCGGTATTTCCCAAAAGGATCTGGAAGCAGTTGTGTCATCCTCAGACATATTGTTTATTCTAGCCTGACGTATGGAACACAGCCTAGTATTAGTTCCACATAGAGGGGTGGGTATGCATTGGTGAAAACCGCTCGTCTTCGACCACGAGCTGTTATCTAAGATCATATGTTACATCAATATAGTATAAATTTAAAAAAGATTGGAAAATTTGATGTGATAGAAAAATATCTATGGAAAAAATATTGGGGAGGAAATAAAATGTTTTTGGAAAAAAGGTATTGAAATTGTTGTTTGGAATTGTTGATACCCTACCAGCCCATACTGACTCAAATACTAACTAGGATATACTATATTAAAACCAAAATTAATATTTTTATACATTTATCATATTAAATTATTAATAGGATATTTATTTTAACTGTTCTTTGTTTGCATGTTTTTACTTGTAGTTTTTATTAATTATTTAATGATACATATCTTTTTAGTTTCATTACACAGTCATAATCTTTCATCATATACATGATAAAAAACTAAACACCTTAAAGGACTCAAAACAGGATGCAAATGCCTAAATAAAATAATTTTGGTTTTGAGATACAACATTAAAAAGCTTGTAACCGAAATTCGCAATATTTTAGATGTATAAATCAGTATGTTAATTAAAAGATATTGTATAAAAAAAAACATTCATATGATTTTCCCACTTCACTTAATCACGTTAATAGATCATTATATATGTACTGCCAAAACAATTTTTTGTGCTAATTTAATATATCTATTGAGAGGTTATGGATATTATTATTCCATTGGTGAAACTGGAAGGGATTAAATTAAAAGAAACCTATAAACTGTTTGTTCAGATATTAATATTTCTTTATAATTAAGTTGGAGATACAACTCATGCCACATATTATCAATTTTAGATACATCATAATCGAATTGTGCTTTATACATAATTTATAACTGTAATAAATAATGCTTTTAATTATGTATTTATTACATCCTCAAGATTGTAAAATGCTTATTCTTAGAAGGATCGTTAGTGCAACATCCTTTTTTAAAATATATATTTCTAGTAGAATATTAGTATTAGGCTTCCTAATATTTGTATAGGAGTTGGATTACATTTTATACAAACTATGGTGACTAAGAGTAGTTTATAGAAAATAAAAAACAGGAATACTATAAGACGTTTTGAAAAATTTCGTTTTAAGTTTGTAAAAGAATGTTTGTATACTTATTATATTTTTAAATGCTCAACCCAAAGAAATAATTTGGGTATAAGACGTATATACTCACCAGCTAGGGAATATGATAGTGTAACGGTTTACCAATGTTAGAGTTGGTATTATGGCCCATCCCATTAGTTGTGGAACCGCAGACCAAACTGTCTTTACAACTAGATAAGATATGATCCTGGTTAACTAAGATAATAACACTAAGCAAACAATAAGACAATCGTTGTATATTTTACAATATTGGTCTAATATTAGTGTACAGTGTTTTAGATTTGAGAGTGAATTATAGCGATCCTTGTTGTAGTTTTGTCATATTAACTTTATTCTGGAAATAATAACAGAATGTGAACATGTTATAGGTTAACTTATGGCATTTAATAGTCCTTAGAATTCATATTTTCTATAAGATATGTTCGCTTTATCAGGTTAAACCATCTTAATCAATCGTTCATGAATATGATATTTTGTTATTCTTTGATAAGATATTCGAACTAATATTTTGTTCACTGAATCCAGAAAATTATATCATCATTAATTACTTACGATAATAGAATGGTTTTATTATAGCTCCAACATTTCTAATGGTTCACAAAGAAAACTTCTATTTTTGTTATGATAAGTGTTATGTATACATACAAAACTAAAAAGTACTCTGAAGATCATTAATTAAACAAAGAAATTACATTTATTAATTTTCGTCTTATAGGCTTTCCTTTACATCAGAACTAGAACCGTTTAAGAAATTGATTGTGCCTATAATCCAACAAGAGAGCCAATTAAAATATTTAGGCGTGAGTGTAGTGAAAAGATCTTTTTGGAAACTCGTTCCTTAAGGCTCCACCCTGAACCTCTGAGACATGTAAGGAAATTTAACTATTTGGTATATTGAATAAACACTGGCAAGTTACGAATGTTGTATTTTAGTCTTGTTCATTCGTGGCTAATGTACGGATTGTAGTTCGCGGGGGGGGGGGTTATAACTTAAATTTAATGAGAGCTACGCAAAATCATTTTCTAAGACTTCAAATCGAAGCAAATGCGTGAAAATTTATTTCCTATTTTCAGTCACACCACCTTTTTTTAAGAAGGTGCTAACGTTTTTTATAAGAAAATTTATGATATTGCAACTAGTGTAACTAATATAACATATGAAGGTACTATAAGCACCTTGTTTGTGTTTATATAACAATTGTTTGTGGAACTAAAGATAACAAATTATTCTTTCTCAAAAGATTTATACACTTAGGGCCAACATTTTATAATTGACATCCTCTATGAATAAAACAGTACCAGAAATTAAATGTAATAACAATTTTACTGTTACTATCCAGTGAAGTATAAAAAGTTCTACTTTTGGCCAGTAACTTTTACTTTTATTCAAACTATCCAAATTCAAAATTAGGTACTATGAAATATTTACAAACTTCAATTACTAGGAAGTCACTTGAAATTAATCACTATTATTTACAAAAATTAATGTTATTTAATTCACACGTACAAATTTGTTCATGTGACACTGCTCGGTGTACTGTCGCAATTACAGACTGTCACTTAATTGTTACTACCATTTTCAGTAAGGCTGTTTCAGCCCCTCTGTAGACTCTCACTACTGACTGATGACTCTCACTTCCCTGAATGGTCGGCTGCAGGGTGTTTTCATATAACGCAGTGGCGCAAGGCCAGATGATTCTGAGAGGGGTTGCTAGTACTTTCTAGGCAACAATTCAGGGAAGAATCTACACTCACTCACATGAATGATCTGTCTTTCAAGCTTCTCCTGCAATGAGTGAATTGGGCCTGCAGGCAGTTACCGGTGAAGGGAGGGGGTGTCCCTAGGCCGGTAATGAAGGTAATTGACGTGACCAGTAAAAATATTATTACCTAAAGTTAAAAAATAACCTTTTCACAACACTACCATGAGTTCAGCTGTTTTCGTTTAAGTGTTTATAACAAGTGAAACGTCATATTTCCCACAGCTGTCTATTGTTGACAGTCGAAAGTAAAAGTTTTGAACGTAACAAATGTTACTTTTGACTGTCAACAATAGACAGCTGTGGGAATTTTTCAAGATTGATGATATTTTTGAGGAAACAGATGAGGAAAGTGGTCATCAAACAGAGAACAATATTTTGAATGTATTGAATGAAATTCCTAATAAAGGAATATCTATTTCCAGCAATCACAACTGTACAATTAATTTAAATGTGCATTCAAAATAGTAGAGATGACCAATTGAAGTTCTCGACAAGTCTCGCACTTCAAATATATGGTCTCGAACATGCAAATTCCCAATTTCCACTCTTGTTATGAAATATACTAATTCAAAGTATGGCATTAAATGTTTATTTGACATTACGAGTTGGACCACTAAAGTGTTTGTTCATTGGATGGTTTTAATCCATCCTGTTAACTCATAAATGTTGGGTATGTTAACTTTACAATAAGGTAATTACTTATGAGAGTCTATAAAAATCGATACTATAAATTATTTCTATTTGTATTCATATCTTGCCCGCTGTGTTTAAATTATTACGTAAAAATAATGTCAGATTTACGTATGCATTTATAACTGACTTATTTTATTTAGATTCAGGTTAAATGGAATGAGGCAATGTATTTCATTTGTAATGAACTGTTTAAATAGTAGGAATATCACAAAGCGACTAATTTTTAGTTGGATTTTGCAGCACAAAATGGAATAAGAGTTTTTCGTAATACATAAGGTTTAACATTAATCCAAGCCATTAGGTCACAATGCCTTTATACGTGTTGCGGTCTTTGATGAGATTTTAATGGCCAAAATAAACCTTTCTTGAATCACCTATCGTATGTTTTGTTTCTGGAAAAAGGGTTGTTATCTAAGTATTGAAATAAGCGTGGTATTTGGATACTACCAAAAAAATATAAAATTTTAGATAATAGGTATTTTTAGTGTTACTTTTTTAAGAATGTATTTAACATTTATTTTTATATAAGACATGTGTTTACTGTCAAGTACATTATTTTTTTATTATACAATAAAAAAAGATTTACTGTGAATAGTGTTTTTTTTTTTTTTTTTTTTTACTTTTAAAAAACTTTTTTTTTACTAAACTTATCTGCGATTCCATCAAAAGCAAGAGTAATTATTTATGTCAAATGTTTTGCGTAAATTATAAATGTATATCTTAACTATGGGAGATATTATAGGGTTGGTATGGTAATTGGAGTGGAGTATTATCCTAGACATTGAACTAAACTTTTTTTTTTCTTTGGACTAAAATATTATGCTACTAAGCATTTAAAGATTTTACGTATGGAAAATAACCAAATAAAAATAAAGTTGACATTTAACTGTGACGAAAACCTTAATCCTTTTTAATTCATTTTTAAAGATGAAAAGTACTGTAAAGAACGTCTCATCATAACGTAAATATAAAACTTAAAAGAGTTGTTTCTCACTAAACATTAAACTTTTACTCGTACACGTGTAACAGACTAGAAGATTGGATCTACTTTTGGCAGAATTAACTTACTTTATGCCAAGGAGGTTCAATTCATCATGTCTTAGATGAAGATAAGCCTTTTCTTTGAAACTTTTTAAAATATATTAACTTTCTCTCCAAAAGCAAACTAACTACTTGAAAACTTGAATAATGAATATTTGACAAATGATCTAAGATACCTTATTAATGGATTGTTTATGTTTTATATGATAAACCTTATTACCTTTATTTTATATTAACCAGTCATTGTTTCATATTTGAATAAATAAACGAAATCTAATAATGTTCTGAAAGAAAAACCTCTTATATTGGTAAAAACTATTTATGTTTATACTAATCTTTCTAATAATGTTACAGTAGGGGTCTTATATAATAAATGCTTAGGTAAATAATGTATTATTGAGGTCTTTGTGAATTATTTACTTTAAATAATATATTATAAATACTCGTTTTAAAGAATTACATTATTTAATGCGCCATGAGGCTTGAAAATATAAAAGGAGTTTTTATGTGTCAAGATACATAATTAATGAATAACAACGTTTTAGTAGAATATTATATAAAGTTTTTACCATCGATAAACGTTATCGTAACACTAAACGTTAAAATTGACAGTTAACGTTTAGTGTAGAATCTTCTTTCAAATATTTTTTGCAGCTTCATAGTTGAAACGTACGTTATACTTACTGCTAATTCAAATGTTTTTAAGTACAAAGTATACCTTCAGTCAAGTTTGTACTTTGCTTGCTACTTCCGTATGTATTGTACGTACCAGGAAGCAGAAGACACACCGTAAAATATGGTGCGTGAAAACAGAACGCTTCTTTTAATAATATTACATCCTTATTTATGGTAAATCTCAACAGCTGTTTTACATGTTTAGCAAGGTAAACGTTCGAACACAGTTTTCATGGGACGCATACACTTGACTTTTAGGTTATGTTTGTATCAACGGCAGGGTTTAACGGTACGCTAAGCATTACGGTAAACCTCGTGAAATAGTGGGCCTACATTTATGCGTTATGTAGTACGGTAAATATAGAAAAACATCGTAAAATAAACACTAAACGTATAAAAAACAACGTATAGTGTTTATATTATTCATTTAAAGTACAGAGCAAAAACTCTCTATTATCTATCTAAATATAATTAAAAAAGTAAACAATCCATCCTAATGTGACAAAAGTACAAAAAATTCAATTATATTTTGAATTAATCTCATTAATCTCATAAAGTAAGAAGTAACTAGACTAAACGACATAATGAGACTCGGTAGGACTAGAGATGACAATTTATTTTTAAGTTTGATTTATGGAAGTTATATAAGTTTTAAATGCCACTTTTCGTTAGTAAATAATTTCCTAGTTAGCATATTATAATTTTTAAGAAATTAAAGACCAATGAACGCCACACAATAAAATGTATCAAAAAATAAGTACAACAAATACAAATAAGTTAGTACTTTATTTAAGTTTATTTAACCTTGATCGAATCAAATACCTTTGCCGGACCAAAGGAATTACAAAAGGATTATGCAAAAATAACACGTAAGACAGTTTTAAGATACTTCATACAATGAAAAATTACATAACCGAAATTCAATACACTTACTGTACTTTTCTTAAAACTATTTAACTATTTATAGCAATGCAAATATGAATAATTGTTGTAAGGTTTTTGGAAGATTCATTTTAAGTAAATTGCTTTACAAAGGAATTAGTACAATAATTTTGATCGAAATATATTTCTATAGCAGAATTTACTCTATTTTAAACAAAAGTAAATTTGTTGTGTATTTTACATAGGTTTAATATAGATATATTATTTTATACGATAATTTATCCTATATATTTTTACAAAAATTAATTAATACTCGGATAAATGTTGTGCCTTGTACAGATAGCAAAGTTTAAATTACATTTATCTAACCTCTTTAACAACCTTGGCAGATGAAGTGTTTAGAATTCATTAATTTTTGTAACCATTTTGTTTAGGTTTAATCAGCTGAATTTATTTTCTCGAAGGAAACAACTACCAAAGGTTATCGTAATAAGTATAATAATTAAAGTATACAAATCTGTGTACAGCTCATTCTAGTTCAATTAACTCAAAAACTAAACGCAACAACTAACCTTCCATAGTTACCTCTCAGAACATAGTGAAACATTGACGTAATCTTATTAAACTATAAAGAAGGTTAATTTTTAATAGCCTCGATGAATTGCGACTGTAACCACTGTATTAAAATAGTTTATTTCATACTATAGTTTATTAATGAACGAGATGAAGAAAATAAGATAGAACAATCATTAACAAAATTAGTCATCGAGTAGAATATAACTGAATATTCTAAAGTATTACATTTTATTGTAATAAACGTTACATTCACTCGACCAAACTATTTAAGATGGTTATTCTAATTTGAAAACAAATATAATGCCTTAAAAGGTTTAAGCTCGATGGATGTATTTTTATCTAAATCTGTCATTTATACTGCAAATTCATTATAATGAAAATTATTAACATTCTATTCTAGAATTTGATCTCATAATTACTAAGAGTTTTATTGATCTCATAATTAGATTAAGAATTCTCAAACTATATTATAATTAACATAACTTAACTCCTTTAGTCTACGTGAAATAATGTGTATTGTGAAATACTAAGACATCAGTTATACAGGGTGTCTCGGAACTCTGGAAAAATTCAGCAAAAAATTTTCCTTAGGTCAAGAAAAACATATTTCACAGTATAAACATGGGTCTACTGTGACTAGTTTACTGTCTATCTGTCTGTATGTTTTTTTATAAATTAATTTAAAACTCAAGAACTATAGAAGAAAGAAACATCAAATTTAGAATACCTATGTAGCGTAACAATTAAAATAGGATAATAAAATATCACTGCTGTAACATAATTCATTTAAAAATGGTCCTTTTAAATTATTTAATGTCAAATTTCATGAAAAAACCCTTATAGATAAAAATATATAAGTTAGGTAAAAAATGCACAATCAAGTGACAAATAGAAAAAACCTTATTTACTGAAATCAAATAATAAATAACCCAGGTGTGAAATTTTTTAATTAGGTTACATAATAAATAATTTGACTTTTAAAAATGTATTATGTTCAAAGTCAAATTATATTTTTAATTATTTTATGTCTACCTATATATTTTTTATGTATGTAACATAGATATCATAAACTGATATTTACAACAGTATTTTGCCTTGTAATGGATGACCTACGTCATATTCCATATTTACCATTAATCTATAATGATGTAGGAGCATTATAACGTTTCAGCTTGTTAATGGTTAGTTTTATAAAAATATATTTTATGCATATTTATCAATCAATGCACTATATTTAACTGGAGAGTAAAGCACGTATTATGTATTTTTCTATAGTAAATAAAGTGTTACTATGGCAGTAAGATTGTTGCATGTGTGTATTGTTCCAATTATATCAACTAATGACAATGAATGTAAGACAAAATATATGGCTAGCTAACTTGATGGCTATTGGTGAGAAAAAAGCCGTTTTCAACTGCATACTTTGAACTTGGAAGGTTTTTAGATAGAGAAGTTACCTTAAGCTGTGGCAAATACGTAAGAAATTGATTTATTTAGGTGTAGTTTAAACTCATTAAATTTTTACTTGGTTGAAATGTTAATGAGTAGGTATTGGCCTACCTAATTAATTTTTCTTCAATTACTGTTGTCTTTAAACTACTTGTTATTAGCTCCAGTATTTATTTTCACTTTGTTATTTTTAAATTCTTAGATATTTACTGTGTGTTATTAGAATTTTCTGCTAGTAAAGTTACTTGTTTCATTAACAATTGTATGAATAGATGCTATTTCTCAATCAAAATTTGCTACGCATGCTCTATTTCTCTCTTATCCATTCAAGATTAGTTTACGGAATTGAAAACTGGGGAGGGTTTGGCAAAAGCGCTGATAATTACACAGATTATTTTGTAAGAATTATTTCATTCAAACCCAAACGTAAACCTTCTCACCCCCTTTTTATTGACTTGAAATTTACTGTTAATTCATCTTTTTGTTTATAAGGTTCTAAAAAATATTTTATAATAGGAGTGGTAATTTTAAAACAGATAGATTATTACCTAGAACTAGAAGTGTCTTTGAAGAAATATATATAAGACCCAAAGTAAAAAAAGTATATTTAAACAAAGCTTTACTTATTTAGGACCTAAGTTATTTAATGAAATTCCAAATGGAACTAAATGAACCAACTCAGCTATTAATAAATTTTTAGCAAAATTAAGGTAATAGCTCCTTACTAAAGATCAAGTAAACTTTATTTTTGAAACATTAGTTTAAAGAAAAAAAGCAAAAAGATGAAACCAAATAATTTTATTTACATATTTACTGTCCATTACTAATTAATGTTTAGGAGTTTATTTTTTGTAGGCACATGAAATGGAAAAGCTTGATTGGTTGTAGTATTGTTCTAAGGTATTTAGTTGGCATTTGAGTAGTTAGGATCGGTATAGTTATACTGTAGTATATTAGTTATAGTACAACATAAATAACATTAAAGTTAATAAAAAGATAACATTTTAAGTTTAACCACGCTGCAGAGAGCTGTCTGCTTTACCTGGTTTTTGATTAACTGACTGTATTGAAATATTGTTTTATATTTTTTTGTGCTAGCAATCATTTACTTGATGAAATGGCTATAATTCCGTTCTATAAATATTATATTTTTGTTATTTTGTTGAATAAAATATTATTCTATTCTATTCTTATATTCTGTTTGTTTGTAGTAACAATATATTTATTTAAGTTATGTATTTTTGCTAAGGAATTTCATATGCATTAAATTTTTTATCGATTTGTTTCGAATTTGATAACTCTGTTGCAAAATATGAATATTAGACTTTGATTTTTTTTAAAAACTGTTTTATTACTCTAAAAACATTGCTATGTAGTGCATCTGACAAACAAGATTTAGTTTTTTAATAATAATCGTAGATTTATTGCTATTTCTAGTTGAATTTTTTCCCTTTAGTGCTATACTGTAATAGACATTAGCTGTGTTGTAGCACGAAAATAAAATAAAGCTACTATGCTTTTTTTCTTCGGTTTGATGCATCGATACGTTTAATTCGTGCCCTATACCATCATTTAGTGTTTAGCCAAATACACAATGTTTCCAGTTTGGCTTATATAATTACATATTAAAATAATATCACATATGATGTCGAGGACCTTAATTATAATTTAACTAAATTATAATGTTTTGTTGTCATATTCCTGTTACAAATTCTTAGTTTCACCTCGAGAAGTTAATGTTGGGTTTGATCGACATCAACCTCTCCTCTTCACTTTCATATTAGTTGGTAATGTATTTTGAAAACTATAATTTCTTTGTTGTTTAGTTCATAATTTGGTAGGTTTGTTGTACTTACATATTTTTTTCCTGAAATGCATGATCAATGAACATTAATTCAAATACACCTACTAAATGAATGTAAATTTTTGTTTCTATAATTCTAATGACGCTTTAAAATAAACCATCTCTTTTTAAAAGAAATTAAATATATAAGTCTAAGAGATACCCAGCTAAAATATCAACAAATAAATAAAATAACATTGCTATTGCTCCTTTTTAGAATTTTCATTGACGAGAGCTCTATAAGTTAAATAACATTTTTGATAACAGTTTTTGTAGTCTCATATAAAGCAAAATGTGTTAAAACAAAATTTTATAAAATTTTTTAACTGTGTGGTTGAATGTTTTTTGAGGTTTTAACTTTAAAACAATTTACCAATAATAATTGTATAAACACCGTGAAACGTCAGAAGGATGACGCAAAAAGTGGATTGGTAGAACTGTAGTCAAAGGGTTGATGTTTATGTGTGTGTTTCTAAGCTCCTCACATGACGTACATACGATGTGGTAGTGTTATTATTGGTAACTAATGTATAGTTATTTATTGTACGACATTAAAGAAGCTTGATGATAAAACAGAAAGGTATGGATAATATGTTTGTTTAGGCAGCCTCTATTCAAGATATGCAATATTTAAATGACAAAAAGAATTTTCTGATGATCAAACATTTTATTTTCTGTTTTGGTAAATTTAGCAAGCAACTTAGAAGTGATCTAAAAGAATTTTACTATTTAGGAATTTCATAGATTTTATCAAAGAAAAAATTCTTTAAATGTTAATTATTTTACGTTAAATACTATGATGAATTAAAACTCCAGACTATGTAATCGGATTTGTAATAGCAAGCCAACTATTGTTACAAAGCAGCTTATTGTGGCAATCGTTTGGAGGATTGCAGCCATTACTGTTATATTTAGACTTGTTTCATTAATATAAAGTACGTATGTAGAAAAGAAAATATCAATTAATTTTGGGAATCAGCCTTATAAGATGTAAAGGAACTAACAACATGTAAAAATACTTGAAACCCTCCTCACTACAAGTTCAATACAATATTAGTACTTAAAGGTGCAGTACGTTAATTGTAACAACTGTATTATAAAACGTATTGTGTATACAAAGCATATACATAAATATCGTATATTTCAACTTGTAGCAGTTTCTAAAAACTGGTTGCATGCTTTATATAGCAACATGCTAAATTTTAATCATTTTTAAAACATTTGACGTAATAGAAGTACGAAAAAACAAACTTAGGGTGTAACTAAAAATGACAATGTAAATATTATTTTTAAGTCTTGAAACATCACTAATGTACGTGTTACATAACAGAATGAAACACCAGTTGGTAGTTTTTTTATGTTTTGGATTTTAATTATTCCTACAAATTATCTTAGGAATAGGAGTAGGTTTGGGAACATAAGGAATTTTGTATTATGATATATAAAAGGACTATGATGTTTGAAAATTATATATCTCTTTCTATAATTTGTTTTAAATGCTGCCCACACAGGAGATCCATTAACATTTTTCAGTTATATTTATATTTTTTATGAATGAAACATACCTAACTAATAGTATACAGGTGAGTATGCTGTAAAATGCATTTAAAATTATAGTTCAAGTTAGAATATGTAAATTAAAGTGTCATAATATGGTTATAATATTATTTTTATATCAAAACAATTCTTTTTAAATCGTAAAAAATAAAATAAATAATAAAATTAAAAAATAAATAATACTTAGTTATGGCTAAAAAGGAATATGTAAAAAAATACAATCCAGTGCTGATAATAAGCAAGCAATTCGATAACACTGTAAATATCAATAACTAGAAAGAAAAAAAGACTAGTTAACTATTCAATGCAGCTATAATTGGTTACTGGTTTTGTTAAATGATATCATATACTTACTGTCAATCAATTATAAAAGTACGTAATAGAAATTTGTTTTGTGACCTAAAAAGGTTTTATTTTATATTGCTGATCAATAAATTGAGTGATCTGGACGTTAGGGTTTGACTTTTACTGTTTTACTCTAGATAAGTAAACTAAAAACTAATAACTCATACAGATGATGGAAAATTTCAAAAACATTATTCTATTTAATTGCTTGATAAACAACAATTTAAACAACAGATGTACAACTCATCTCAGCTATATCTCCTTCTGACTATGCGTTTATAGTCCTTCTGACACAAGTAACGGGGTTGGGACGCGAAGCTACCACAAATAAACTAAAACATTACTGTTCATATGCTAATTCCGTATCAAGGCACAGGTAAACAGCAAGTAATATAACTAGATATGTTACTGCTATTTTTAGGTGATAAATACGTTTTTAATAGGTTCAAATGATAGTAGTGATATATATTCAAGCCAACCATATACCTTTAGTGGTGATGACCATCAAAGACCATGCGTAGTCAGAGGTATGGCCCTTCCCCCACCTTTACATAAGTACATTGGTGATGACAATCCCCACTAATATACGTGTCCCCCCACTCGTATACATGCACTGGTGATGACCATCCCTTTTAACCATGCGTGGTCAGAGGTATGGCCCTTCCCCCACTTTTACATAAGTACATTGGTGATGACAATCCCCACTAATATATGTGTCCCCCCACTCGTATACATTCACTGGTGATGACCATCCCTTTTAACCATACGTGGTCAGAGGTATGGCCCTTCCCCCACTTTTACATAAGTACATTGGTGATGACAATCCCCACTAATATACGTGTCCCCCCACTCGTATACATTCACTGGTGATGACCATCCCTTTTAACCATGCGTGGTAAGAGGTATGGCCCTTCCCCCACTTTTACATAAGTACATTGGTGATGACAATCCCCACTAATATACGTGTCCCCCCACTCGTATACATGCACTAGTGATGACCATCCCTTTTAACCATGCGTGGTCAGAGGTATGGCCCTTCCCCCACTTTTACATAAGTACATTGGTGATGACAATCCCCACTAATATACGTGTCCCCCCACTCGTATACATTTACTGGTGATGACCATCCCTTTTAACCATGCGTGGTCAGAGGTATGGCCCTTCCCCCACTTTTACATAAGTACATTGGTGATGACAATCACCACTAATAAATGTGTCCGCCCCACTCTTATACATGCACTGGTGATGACCATCCCTTTTAACCATGCGTGGTCAGAGGTATGGCCCTTCCCCCACTTTTACATAAGTACATCGGTGATGACAATCCCCACTAATATACGTGTCCCCCCACTCTTATACATGCACTGGTGATGACCATCCCTTTTAACCATGCGTGGTCAGAGGTATGGCCCTTCCCCCACTTTTACATAAGTACATTGGTGATGACAATCCCCACTAATATACGTGTCCCCCACTCGTATACATTCACTGGTGATGACCATCCCTTTTAACCATGCGTGATCAGAGGTATGGCCCTTCCCCCACTTTTACATAAGTACATTGTTGATGACAATCCCCACTAATATACTAGTCCCCCCACTCGTATACATTCACTGGTGATGACCATCCCTTTTAACCATGCGTGGTCAGAGGTATGGCCCTTCCCCCACTTTTACGTAAGTACATTGGTGAAGACTATCCTCACTAATATACGTATCCGTCCTACTCTTATACATGCACTGGTGATGACCATACCATCTAATAAACTGGTAATGACCCTCCCGCCACTCATACACGTGCAGTGGTGATGACCATACCACCTACTGATACAAGGGTAGTGGTGGTGACCCTTTCCCACTCACAAACGTGCAATGGTGATGCCTCTCCCCTCACTCATATACGTGCAGTGATGATGATCCACCCTCTAATCGTATACGTACAGTGGTGATGACCATACCACCTACTGATACACGGGTAGTGGTGGTGATCCTTTCCCCAATCATATACGTGCAATGGTAATGACCCTTCCGTCACTCATATACGTGCAGTGACGATGATCCACCCTCTAATCGTATACGTATTGATGACCATACCACCTACTGATGGTAGTGGTGGTGATCCTTTCCCCACTCATATACGTGCAATGATGATGACCCTCCCCCACTCATATACGAGCAGTGCTGATGAACATGCCAACTACTCCCACATGGAAACTGAGCGACCCTCTCTGCACTCATATACGTGCAATGGTGATGACCCTTCCCTCACTCATATGTGTGTAGTGGTGATGACATGCCACCTACAGTACTCTTACACGGAAAGTGGGACGTGCAGTGGTGTTGCATCACAGAAATATTGACCATATCACAAACCCACACACGTGCAGTGGTGTTGTAAGCCATAATATTGACAACGGATCTGAAATAAACTCGTATTTTGTCCCTTACTTACCCGAAATTATATTCTTTACAACTAGTGATATCCTAATGAGTAGGAAGTTAACATAATGATATATCCCTTTTCATAAAAGTCATCGCAATATACAAACGAGTAAAAAGGGAAGTACGTAGAGATTAATTTAAGTAATAAACTAAAAATACATTAATTAGTTTTTAGTAAAGTCTTTATTAAAATGTAATGATTTAACTGTTGGAAAAACATTCTCGTACATTGTATACAAAACACCCAAGCTTGTAAAGTTATGTCTACGGTTGAGTTCCCACTCACACCAGTCAATATGAAGTGGAGGTGGTTTGGTCAGTGTCACGTGACCAATCACGTGCCAGCCTCACTCGTCAAGTACCCCAACTTTCATCAAAACAGCCCTTCTATTTCTAGACACCCTCATACTATTTTATTGACAATGAATGTTCCTCATCTTGTATTTTATTTAGCATATTTAGTTATTAATTGATATACAATTGTATATTTATAACAATTAGTAGTAAAATTAATACATATTTTAATTTCCTGTAATTGTTGTACCGCAAGCTTATATAAATAAATACACACACACACACACACACACACACACACACATATATATATATTTGTTTTTCATAAATGCTATTTTAACCAACGAGTTCTTTCTCTCACCTACTTAGACTGGATTTTGGAATCTCCAGGGTAGCCAGGAGTATTAAAATTAAATTGGACTCTTCCTATATATTCTTCTAGTGACAATTATATTACGAAATGCTCTTCAATTCTTTATATAATTTTTCAATTGGCACTGCAGTAGTAAAATCCATTAAGATACTCCCTAATAATTCACGAGCTTTACTACAAGTGCAATAACTGTTGTCTGTTCCTTTGTGTTGACCATGATTGACATGTGCAAGCTGTCAGACATGAATAATCAGATGTATTACAGATTTAAATTGTGGAATTAAGTTCCTTTAATTGGATTTCATTGCATTTTTTTTTTTAATATCTACTCAACATACTATTGCAAAGGTCTTGGTTATCTCCCGTGAATTTTATCTCATGTGAAATATATATATACATTATTATTCTGCTGAATTCCTTTATGTTTAGCCTCATGAATGGTTAAAAGACGTCATTTATCAATGGCTCTGTATATTACACCCCTATCATAGCTAAAAACATGAGATAAAGGGATTTGAATCATAAGAAAATTTCTTTTATCACGATAAATTGCTTGTAAAAAAGACATTTACTTGCCTCATTAGAGAATGCTTCGGCTTTGATCGCAGAAAATAACCGTATTTTTACCCCTGGAATAAATTTAAATTACAAAGACTTATCTTGTAACTAAGGTAATTGTCTAATTATTTAGAAAAATCAGTGAACATTTTAGAAATAAGTAAATTTTAATTTAAGTATAACCTATGTCATCCTTCATAAAATATATTCAATGGCCTTAATTTGTAATTTTATTATTTTCTATTTAAACTGTTTAATGTGCATTCAAGGTGTACACAAACATTAGAGTTCTGATGGGGAAGACAAAGGTTGTTGGAAATTTTCCATCATTACGTGAAAATTACCAATCACGACGTTTTGATTTGGTAGAACCCAAACCTTTTTCAAGTGCTAAAAACTAAATTACATCCACACAAACATGTTTTAAACTACGTTCTTAAACTAATAAACTTATCTACATTAATAATTAATTATCTACATTTTAACCTAGATCATAGAATGGGGTACAACAAAATGAACTTTTGCTTAAATTAAAATAAAAATATTAACAGGGTTAAATTAATATAACCAATTAGGCGCTGCCAAGGTCACGACATCAACGAAAAAATGTTAAAACACAGTTAATTAATATTCAAATCAGACTGAAATGAGATTACATTAACTAATCATAAATAAAATAAGCATAAGGTACCGGAAAGCACTATTAATTTAAAATAACATTAAGCATGCACAACAAACGATATATGTGACTCGGAAGGACTGAGACTATTATCCAATCTAATTAACTATTACAAATACATTTTAAACTGAAAAGACAACAATTATTAGGAATAAAACAATACAATAATGAAATATAACAAAATGACGAAGTCTTACGACCCACAGTGATTAGAGTTCTCTTTAGTACCCCATTTTATGGACACAGATAACTAAAGTTTGAAATATCTGGCATGTGAATTGTTTTGGCATAGCTTACCACGTTGATATTAATGGTGTTAGGTTCAAGCATGTGGTATATATCGTATATAAGTAGTGGCAGACCAGGCACTCTGGCACAGTGAATAAATTACACGCTCTGTTGAGCATGACCCGGAAGTGACGTCATAATCAGCCGACCATGAAGTGACGTCATAATCAGCCAACCATGAAGTGACGTCATACCTATGACGTCATTGTTTTCAAGGTCATTTGAAAGTTTAAAAAAAATCTAATTAATTTTTATTATTAATAATAAAAATTATTAATAATAAAAATTAATTAGATTTTTTTATTTTCTTTATTTTTTTATTTTATTTTTTATTGAAAATGTTATTTACAATTTAATTTTAAACTATTATTTACATACTAAAATTATGTACAATAATTATTTACAAACAAAAATGCTTAACATGTATTTCTAAATTCTGTGCCAGAGTGCCTGGTTTGCCACTACTACAATAAATATTAAAAATATTATTTGCAATTTTTTTTTATTAATTAAATATAAATATTTGTAACAAACACATTTAAAAATAATTGTTAAATATATTAAAAGTTTATTTAAAATGTTTTGTTAAATACAAATAATTTAGTTTTTATTACAAATTAAAAATAAAAAAGAAGTTCTTAAAAGTAAATTTTTTTTTTACTAAGATGGATGGTTCATTCTTCTTAATGCCAATGCTTCTTGAATTCTCCGTTCATTAGATAATAAAGTTTCTTGCTGCCTTCTTCGATTTTGTTCAATTTGATTAATACGAAAGAGAATTAAATTTGAATTTGTTGTTACAATGCTTTCTTGAATCGGTTGATTTCTGTCTATTTGTTCTTCTGGAAAAGTGTGAGGCGTTGTAGTTGAAGTAATATTAAAGTGTTGATGCCGCCTTCTTCGATTTTGTTCAATTTGATTAATACGAAAGAGAATTAAATTTGAATTTGTTGTTACAATGCTTTCTTGAATCGGTTGATTTCTGTCTATTTGTTCTTCTGGAAAAGTGTGAGGCGCTGTAGTTGAAGTAATATTAAAGTGTTGATCATTATCCATAATAATTTTGTTAACTGTTTCGGAAGAGGCTTTGCAGTGGAATAAGTTTGTCCCGACCCGTACAAACAGTTTTATAACACGCAATAAATTTTTAATAAAATTTGTGAAATGAGCAAGCACCTGCTTCTGATGGTTTGATAAGAAAACAAGACTATCTTTTGAGCAGCGTCGAGTCTTCCGGTTGTTCCTCGTTTAATTTTAATGACTATCCGGTTGCAATCACCTGTCAGTAGTCCAAATTAATTTTAAACCTAAATTGTAAATGTAGGCTTCGTTTGTATATGGTTTAATTTGTTTTTAATATTACATTTTAATTTGGTTAGATAGTGTTTTTTCATCTTTGTTTAAATTGTATTTGTTTTACTAATTGTTTAAAATTGTAGATGACATTGTATTTTTCTAAAGTGGAGTAATGTTTAGTTAATTATGTATATTTTCAAAAACCGATAAACGGTAAATGAATTGTTAGCTCATGCTAGATAGCAAGCTAGCGATAGAATGAGGGCAACATATGTGTTACATCTAGTTAAATAAAACCTGACTCTAATAAATTTAAACAATTAAATTTAGCAAGGAACCATCTGTTAAAACCGTTGTTTCTTTATAAATTTTAATAACCCCCTCCAACCGATTTGACAATCACTTATCTGTTTTTCTAAAATGTATTATTGATTAAAAAATTCTAATCATTGCTATATTGTTTGACTCTACTAGGATTATTACACTCTCAATTAATAGTTTTTGAAGCATATTACTATTTTGAATTCTATTGTTGTTACTTTCAGTGTATTATTTTAAGTCAATGTTTAAATTAAACTAAAGGAATTAATACACTCCAACATAATACAACATCCAGTTTAAAAACAAATACTTTAAAATATTATTATTAAAAACAAACGTGTTTTACAGATAGTATTATTGAAAAATAAAAATTATTTTAAAACTGTACAACATTTGGTTCACAAACAGCTGTTTTTAGTAGTCCGTTACCTTGATGGTGAACAGATGTTTGAAATAGCCCGCTTTCAGTTTGAATTTTAATAAATGACGATCAGTGTGCAAATAACTGTAATTATACATTCACCCTCTTGTTGAATTTAAAATTTGTTTTCTACTAACTGTCTTTTGTAAATTAATTTTAAACTCAACTTCTTTTAGCAAAGAACATCTGTCTCTTCCTTTCCTAAATTTTTGTTTTACAAAATTATTTTGACGAATGAAGTGATAAATAGAGCCCACATGTCTGTACGGTTATCCATTCCTTTCCATTCCCTTGTAGAGGTCACTATACCGTATTGCATCTTGTTCTTTGTGCATGCATTAAACACTAACCTTTGGTGTAGTAGTATTTATTTCTTCTTAGATCTTTTCTAAAATAACATTCTTTTATTCAAGCAGAGTTTTATTATTAAATATGTTTTTTCAGGATATTTTACAAAAGTGTATATCTAAGTATAGAAAATTTATTTAACAAAAGTTGTTTTAGTAAATAAGACATTGATGGTATCTGTGGAAATTTAACTCACATGAATTGAGAATTTTTCCCGTCCTCAAAAACTTCTTAAACACCTTGAGTTAAATAAATTAGTTTATTTTGATATATACCTTTTATTATATATTAATAAAAATGTATTTTTCAGGAGCACAGTTTTATTATTAATTTTGTTCATTTCAGCTTATTGTGCATATCAAAATATAGAAATTTAACAAAAGTTGTTTCATTGAATAAGATATTGATGGAATTTGTGGAAATATAACTCACATGAATTGAGAATTTTTCCCATCCTCAAAAACTTTTTGAAACATCTTGAGTTAAATAAATTAGTTTATTTTGATATATACCTTTTATTATATATTAATAAAAATGTATTTTTCAGGAGCACAGTTTTATTATTAATTTTGTTCACTTCAGCTTATTGTGCAAAAGTGCATATCAAAATATAGAATTTTAACAAAAGTTGTTTCATTGAATAAGATATTGATGGAATTTGTGGAAATATAACTCACATGAATTGAGAATTTTTCCCATCCTCAAAAACTTTTTGAAACATCTTGAGTTAAATAAATTTAAATATTTGAATATGTACAGTTTTTTTACAAAAAGATTATTTAATAATAATTATTAGTAATAAATAAACATATTACACAATAATAGTAATAAAAACTTCGATAAAAATAAACACATCACCCGACAAAAACACATAAAATACAGATTGATGTCTGTGTTTTCACTGCTAATTTAAGAATTCGCAGAACGTTTCCTTACGCGTTCTCAATTTTTTGTTAGCAGAACATTTATACATTTTTCTTGTTATAACATATACGACACTGTACATAACATTATTATACCTCAATGTATAATTATATTTAGCTATGTGATACAGGTTTATTGCCTTTATCATATACTTTATATTTTAATTTACAAGTAAAGATTGTACATTGTTGCTTAGCTAAAGCAACAATGTATTTCTTTGCTAAGCAGGTGATAATATAAAAATTATACACTACATACAAGACATTTTTTTGCTGAGTATTAAATAAAAGCGCGTCAGTCAATAACAATTTACAAATGTCTTAACGATATTAGAAAAAAATACTTTGAATAATATACGTACTTGTTAGTGATTAACTTGCTATGTTACCTGCTCCCACTTAGGTTATAATAAAGTGGGATATTGAAAAACCAGTCAAATTTCAATATTAACAAGACTACATTCACATTTTCAACTTTTTTGTCACATTTTGTACAATACAACACTTTAAATAAAAAGAAATAGCCGCCTTGTTTTGTTTCGGCAATGTTTTCATATTCATGGCCTGATATGAAAATAATGTCTATCGACAAAACAAGACGGCTAAAAAAATTTTAATTACTACTTGACCTTGAATTTATGTAAATGACTTTGTTCATTTTATAATTGTATCAAAGTAATTGCTTTTTATAAAGCATAAAGGAAAACAGCTGCAAATACTCAACTTTTGTCATGCAAGTTAAAATTTTTCACTACTTAACAATAATTAAATGGTATAAAAGGGAGCATCATTTTGAAATTGCAATCACTTTGTTTTTGTACTCTACACAAAACAGTGGTTCTCTTTGCTATAAAACTTTAGTTCTTTGTGTTTCTTATCATCGCTAGTTTTAAAAGTTTTATTTAGAATTTGTATTTATCTGTTAAAATAATTTTAAAATCTTTTTAAATATCAATTCAGCAAATTTGTTTTACTACACCTAAATTTTTACATCTTTTTAAATTTATTAAACTTATATAAGTATTACATTATGTCTTTGGACGAAACTAAACTTTTTTACTCTATGCCTGTCATAAATCTAGTGTCACCGATTAAAACACCGCCAAAGAAAGAAGAAGTTGTTTTAATGTCTTTAAATTGGGCCGACCCCAAAAAGAAGCTACTAGAAATAGAAGCCGAATCGAAAGAAAATAAAGATGATAAGTTAGCTTCACTAGTAAAAGAAATTAATCTAGACTCTGAAGACCAAAAAATACAAACATTAAACGATAAAATATATGAAAATTTCAAAAAAATCACCCTTCACAAAATTGTACTAAAACTAAATACCTTCCAGATCTTCCAACAAACAAGACAAAACAAAAAAATCGACCAAAACAAATATGCAAATTTATTTTAGTAAAGGGTTCTAATAAAGGAAAGCAGTGTACGTCCATAGTGGCTAAAAATAGTCATTTTTGTCATGCACACACTTCCAAATCTTCTCCAATAAAAATAAAACAACCGGATAATCAAACCAAATGTTACATACAAAAAATTGAAGAACTCGAAAACAAACAGATAAAATTAGAAAAAAAAATTAACTTCTTGCTACAAAAAAATATGCAACTGTGCGTAAAAGCTAAAAAACCAATAAGAATTAATAAATTAAACAAAAAGTGCAGCTACATTTTTAAAGAAATATTACAATCCAACATTGTTCTTTTCGAAGTTGAAGAAACGAAGAAAAAAATCAAAGTTAAAGTTCCTCAAAAAATGATGATTGAAAAAATGGATAAAATAAAATTGAATTTTAACGTGGCTGCTAAAAAATTTGCATGGAATAATTAAACGTAAGAAAGACCGCTTAAAATTTATATTTCGAAATATTAACAGAAAACAAATTTATTATTGGTAAACAAACAAAGCGGTCGTATACTATTTGTAAATCATATTTATTTGATTATAATACATATATATGATTTCCAAATTACGTATACCTGATGAGACTAAATGAAGTCGAAACTGCTATTGTAATGCTATAAATGTTGCGGCTACAAAGTACAATTTCTTTAAAGAACAGCTATGCTTATTTACTAAGAAAGCCTGCACACTCATTAAATTTTTATATTCTTACTTAATGTAATTACTCACTAACTAGGGTTTTAGATCAAATTAAAAATTAACAACATTTTTATTTGCTAATTATGATGCAAACTTTTTTCTTATATATGGTTTATTGTGTAATATATATGTACCTGTAGTAGAATTCCTTATTGATTAACCACACTTTAAAATACAATGACAAACACTTTCTAACTTTTTTTAGTAAACTGATAATAATCGAAATTTACTCTTAATTATCGAATGATGTTCGCATATTTTAATCTAGAACTTTAAAAAGAATAGACATGTTATTTAAACGCCATACTAACATTACGATACGTTTTAATCTAACTCAAAGCTCAAACTAAAATCGCAGCAAGGTGATCTGTCGGGTACAAAAACAGGATTTCATCCTTGCTTCATTAAAGAATGCAACCTATTTTCAAAAGTTGCTTAGAAACCAGTTCTACCGACGGACTATAGACCGACGTAATTGAACATCGTAACGCTTTCTGTCGGATTTCTACGGAAGCTGTACCAGTTCAAGCCATACAAAGAAATGTGTGGAACATTGTGTTTTATTCGTAAATATCATATCCTATTTAGAAATGTAAATGCACTTCTATAACTTTTGTAAAATGAATAACAGTAAGTGGGAGATATAATTACTAATTACAGTTAACAGACTATATAAAAACGTATTTTGTTATAAAACAATTCAGTATGCTGTAGTAATGTCAACAAACAACATGTCTTGTGTTAGCTCGAGCAATATTAAACCTCTTGGTATAGGAATCATAATTATAAAAAGAATGATCAACAGTTTAGAAACTTTGAGAGAGTTTAGAAAATTATGGGCATCACTTTGCGGAAAATATACAAGGAAAAATATCAAAGTCGTTCTGTTTAAACGCAGCAGTAATGGAGTTTGTGTTGAGCAGGATTATAGTTTGTACTACTTGATTGCTCCAAGACCATTATTTCTTCAACCAGGAATTTGCTATGTGAATGTGACAATAACTATTGAACCTTAAAATAACTGAAATATTTACCTGGACTGTTTAACTTTTCTTGATCTTCCGGCATACAACTTTAGGAAATTTGGTTGGTTTTTAAAACCAACCAAATTTCCGCTTAATCATCTTTGTCCTTGACCGAAATACATTAATTATCCTATCATAATAAATATAATTAACTTCTTTAAATAAGTATAAGAAATATTAGCTATCTAATTGTAGACTTTGTATATATATAAAGTCACAAATTGACATAAAAGCTCTAACTAGTATAAGATTAAAACGAATCAAAGGTTTGCGTCAGACATTCTTTAAATAAAATTGTAAACTGTTTATCAGTATTAGCTAATTTTGACGCCACTTCTGACACAGTTGTGTAATCTACAATAATAAGCTAAAATATTCTATTGACTCTACGTGGTTTGAATTTTTTTTATTTATTTATTTTAATGTTATAAAGGTAAAATAATTTTATTAAAATTTAATTATCATTTTTTTTTTTGTTGTCTTCTTCAACAAACAAACGTCTTCTAACTCTGTATCTTTAAATAAATGGTTGTATTTCAGCCAAAACCTGCCCTTTTGCTGTTTTTTAATAATGAGTTGTATTTTTTGATTGCTGTATTTCCTCTTTTTCATTTTCAAAGTCCACTTCGTTATTCTCTTTTAATATTGTTTCAAAATAAGTTTCTGCAGAGATTGACAAATGTATTAAGAAAAGCCATGTTACAAAAGTAATGAGTTAATAATAAAATGCACTTGTTTTATACCCCGGACTGACATTATAAAAGTGGTTTACAAAAATGTATTTTCGCTTAACTTTAAAATAATTATCTTTATAAAAATACTCTTTAATGTAACAATTAAATACTTACATAGGAACGTTACGATTACAATGTTGGATTATATTAGTAAAATGTCAGTAGTATGTATTTAAGGGTTCCACACATGCATGTTTACAATTACAAAATAGTTCTTGATGTTTCATCCTAGCGGGAATATAAAAAATTACATTTTTATAATAGTAGTATAGTTTTCATGGTTCTGAGCAGACAAAAATGAAATAATTATTTATCCACTTTTTAAAGTTATTAAAGAGTTACAGTAAGTACAGCAATTACATTAGTGTGTTTGCTTCTGATTTTTTTTTTTTTTTTTTTTTTTTTTTTTAGGATAAAAGGTTATAATCGTTTATTTCTCTTCAGCCTGTTATTCTTCCTCCTCATCGGTGGGGGGAAATAATTGCCTTCTCACTCTGTCTCTTCTTACTTCAAAAATTTCGTCCAGAAATTTGCCTGGTGGAGTTTCTGCTGCTTCACCTCCTGGGCTGGTTTCAGGCGATGGTGAGATTGTTGACGTTACTTCTTCCCCATCAGAACTATTAACTTCTTCCATGATGTTTTGGAAGAAGCTATCACTTAGTCGTTCCAAACCATTTAATGGAGGCATTGTTGCAATGGTAAGCGTCAACGGTGAATGTGTTCCTTAAAGGGGCTTGCGTGTATTTATGTTTTTGTTTCAGAACAAATTAATATTTTGCTAACGAAAGTGGTTATCCTCCACATATGTCTTATAGTTCATACGTTATTAATGCAAATTATATTTTGTGCTAACAAAACCAGCTGCTTGATCCGTGTCTGCCTCAGTCCAGTGTAAGACTTCACAGCAACTTGTGCTTCTCCGCACAATGGATTATGTTTGCTCATTTTGTGGTGAGAACTTTCACGATGAATGGCTTTTAGTGGCGCATAAGGAATTGTTTCATGACAACTCTCAATGTGGAAGATCAGATGTGACTCAATATGCAGCAGTTTCGCTTCCAAGAAATCAACAGCAACAAGAACACAGGTCTACTCAGCAACAGTGTACATATTATCAACCAACAACAAGTAGCACATATGAATGTATAATTCCTCAATATGGAAGACCAAGTGTTATTCAATATGCAGCACCTTCAACTCCAAGAAATGAACAGTGTACATATTATGTCCCATCAACAAGTAGCTCATATGAATGCAAGGTTTCCGCAGAAGCATTAGAAGGAAAAGTAGTTAGACATTACACTATAAAAAATACGCACAATTATAATTTAAATAATTTCTTTAATGCAACACAAGAAGAAATTGAAAGAGTGTTAAAACGCGAATTGGATCGCTTGCATCTTATCAAGTTTGGATTTGTACTTGACACTATGTTTATTAATGTGCAAGAAGTAACATCTTTAAGAAGTTTTGTAACAAAGAATCGACAAATAGTTATGGAGTCAAACATAAAAGATCATATACAAGAGTGTTTTCAAGAAATAGTATCTAAAATCATTGAGCATGAAGGACTAGGAAGTGGTTGGTCATTGTTACATGTAATTGGTTTAGATGTAAGAGTGCATAAACATGGATATGGAAATAGAGGTTCTACTTTTATTCCTTTGCCGAAAAAAATCCAAAACACCAAATCTTGTATTAATGTAAAAAATTTAAATAATGAATGTTTCAAATATGCAATGGTATGTAAATTTGTACAAAACGGGCTTAACCCACAACGAGCTAGTTGTGCTAAATATAACCAATACAAAAACAAATATGATTTTTCTGGTCTTCAATACCCAGTTTCTGTAAAAGATATTGCCAATTTTGAAAAACGAAATGTGCAAGTGAGTGTAAATGTTTTTGGATTGGATAATTCAAACAATGTATATCCTTTGAAAATTGTCAAAGAAGAAAAAAATGATCACACGGATTTGTTGTTAATAAAAAAAGGAGACAAATTGCATTATGTTTTTATTAAAGATTTCAATAAACTAGTTCGTAGTCAAGTTACAAAATATCATTGTGGTGCAATTACAGTGTGCAAAAGATGTTTTGCATATATTAATAAGATGGCTCTTAAGGGATGTAATAAATGGTTGGTTGAGCATTTAGTTTTTTGCGGCAAACAAACTCCTGTTAGGACTATACTACCAAAACCTTCAAATGCAATTTTAAAATTTAAACAAATCGCTCATCAATATCGAGTGCCAATAGTTGTTTATGCTGACATGGAAGCATCATTAATCCCCATAAATGTATTAGATGGAGAACAAACCTCAAGAATTAAGTACCAAAATCATCAACCAAACAGTTATTGTCTACTAATGAAATCATACTTAAGCGAAGATCATCTCAACAATTTTGGATTGTCATCGAAACCTGTTGTTTATAGAGGAGATAATGTCGCAAAAGTATTTTTGAATCATTTGTATGATATTGCGCAAAAAGTAGAATTGTTGTACAGTTACAAAGTGCCTATATTCCAGTTGACTGATAGAGAAAATGATTACCACAATTTAGCAAATACCTGTTACATTTGTGAATCACATTTTACAAATGACAATATAAAAGTACGTGATCATGATCATCTGACAGGCAAATATCGAGGGCCTGCATGCAATAGTTGTAACCTAAACTTTAAATTGCCTAAATTTGTACCTATAATTTTTCATAACCTTAGCAACTACGATGCTCATTTCATCATTCCTGAGTTGGGGCGAGATCAAGGGAAGATTGATGTTCTTGCTACAACAACTGAAAAATTCATCAGTTTTTCCAAAAAGGTCAACAAAATTAAATTAAGATTTTTAGATTCATTTCGATTTCTACCTTCAAGTCTTATGACTTTGTCAGCTAACTTATCAACAGACGAGTTAATAGAAACTAAAAAAATTGTAGATAATGGTAAATTGGACTTGGTTTTACGAAAAGGAGTTTTTCCGTACGATTATATTGACAGTGCTGCTCGTTTTTTGGAAACTCAATTACCAGCACGTGAAGCATTTTATAGCAAGTTAACTGAAAGTGAAGTAGCAGAAGAAGATTACAACCATGCACGTAAAGTCTGGTCAGAACTAGAAATAAAAAGTATAGGGGATTACAGCGATTTCTACGTAAAACTAGATGTCACACTGCTCACAGATATTATGGAAGAGTTTCGTAACACTTGTTTGTCATCATACGGACTGGATCCTTTGCACTCCTACACCTCGCCAGGTTTTGCTTGGCAAGCCATGTTGAAGGAAACCAAATGTAAATTGCATCTTCTAACTGACATAGACATGATTTTAATGGTGGAAAGTGGAATAAGAGGAGGTTTAACGCAGTCTGTTACCCGATACGTTAAAGCAAACAACAAATATCTCCCAGATTACAATGTGGAAAAAGAAAGTATTTATCTTGGCTACTTTGATAGCAACAATCAATATGGTTGGGCAATGACAAAGCCACTACCTTACGGAAACTTTAAATGGGTAAACCCTAAAGATATAAGAGATATTTTACAAGCTCCCCAACACGGAGACAAAGGATATATTTTAGATTGTGATTTTATTTATCCATTGGATTTACATGATCATCATTACGATCTGCCATTGTTACCCCACACAATGAAACCACCTGAAGGTAAATTCAATAAACTTATGATGACGTTGGAAAACAAAACTAGATATATAGCACACTTTTGGACAGTTCAACAAGCATTACAATTAGGTCTTAAAATTAGCAAAGTACACCGTGCATTGGAATTTTCTCAATCATGTTGGCTTGAACCTTATATAACTGCTAATACCATAAGAAGAACTAATGCTACAACGGCGTTTAAAAAAGATTTCTTCAAACTAATAAACAACAGCATATTTGGAAAATGTTTAGAAAATCAAAGGAAACATAAAAATGTACAATTGGTGACTGATCCAAAAAAGTTAATAAAACTAGTACAAAAACCAAATTTTCAAACTAGCATAGTTATAAATAAAAATTTAGTAGCCGTTAGCATGGAGAAGACTGTAATTAAAATGAATAGACCTTTGTATGTGGGAATGTCCATTTTAGATATATCGAAAACTCTTATGTATGATTTCCATTACAACAAGATGGTAAGCTATTATGGAAGACCAAACATTGGCATTTGCTACATGGACACGGACGCTCTACTTTACTACATTAAAACTAATGATATGTATGCAGACTTAAAATGTTTTTCCTATAAGAATGATTTCGATTTCTCAGATTACCCAGCCAATCATCCTTCATACGACTACGGTGTAAATAAAAAGGTTCTAGGCAAATTCAAAGATGAATGTTGTGGAACTCCAATTGCTGAAGTAGTTGCGTTGATGCCTAAAATGTATGCAATAAAACTGGCATCATCTGACAATGGAAACGATGTAATTGTCAAAAAAGCTAAAGGAATAAAATCTACATATATTAAAAAACACATTATATTTGAAGATTACAAAAAATGTTTGTTTGAAAACAAAACTTATTCGGCAACATACAACACAATCAGAAGTTTTAACCACAAATTATTTAGTATTACTGAAAAGAAGACATGCTTAACATCGAATGACGATAAACGAAAAGTGTTAGATGATGGAATACATACTTTGCCATATGGACATTACATTTTAGAAGATTAAATTATTGGTATTGTAAATTAAAAAAATGTAAATATGAAATGTATATAAGAAAAAGAAAATAGTGTTTTTTGTAATTTATTTTTGTATAAGTACGTCGTGGCCATGATCTACTAATTGGATGAGTATTGTTATTAGTACGAGAATTGACATAAATATATAAGCTGAATTACAACAAAATAAATCACTTAACAGTAAACTTTCAGACTTAACGTAAGTGATGAGATTGTTTTCTCGATGGGAACAAAAAAGGAAATAATTAAAGAGTTGCACCGTCCAGCGAGAAGATTGTTCCCTAGACGGAGTACAGTTGTTAAAAATATAAATGATTTACATCAAGCGGATCTGGTTGAAATGATACCATACAACCGAATAAATAAAGGATACAAGTACATACTGACAGTTATAAATTGCTTCACAAAAGTTGCTAATGCATATCCATTAAAGAACAAAACTGCCAAATCTGTTACGAAGGCAATGAAAAAATTATTTGACAAACCTTCGAAATACTGTAAAACATTTGCAAACTGATATGGGCAAGGAATTTTACAACTCTGAGTTTGAGAAGTTAATGAAAAAATTTAACATTAACCATTATTCAACGTATAGTGACATGAAGGCGGCTATAATTGAACGATTTAATCGCACATTAAAAGCATCTATGTACAAAACATTTTCACTACGTGGTACTTACAAATGGCATGACATTTTAAAAGACCTAATAATAAATGAATACAACAATAAAGTTCATAGAACTATCGGTATGAAACCAATACAAGTAAACCGAGCAAACGAACATGTTGTAAGGGAAAGAATTCGAAAAGCAACTTTACCAAAAAGTGAAAGAAGACAACCGCATAGATTTTTTATCAGTGATAGTGTTCGCATTAGTAAAACAAAAAATATATTCAGCAAGAAATATTTACCTAATTGGACTAATGAGGTGTTTACTGTTTATAGAGTACAACCAACTGTACCAGAAACTTACATTTTGAAGGACAAAGATGGCAAAATTTTACACGGAGGATTCTATGGTCATGAATTATTAAAATCCAAAGTAGGTGATGTATATTTAGTTGAAAAGGTTCTAAAGAAAAAAGGAAATAAATTGTTAGTTCGTTGGTTAGGCTTTGAAAAATCAGAAGACAGTTGGGTAAATAAAAGCGATGTCTTGTAATCTGGAACAGCATTACTTCATTGCCTTCTCTGTGAATAACATGGAAGTAAAAATATTAATATGAAAATAATTTCGCAAGAAAATAAATTACCCGTACATAACATCGATGGATTAACTGTCGATGGTGTCACCGGTAGTAAAAGTAAACATGGAACACTACTACCCGACAGTATACGTTGCATTATTAGTGGCCCTTCCAATTGTGGTAAAACTAATTTAGTATTTAACATGTTGACAAACTCAAATGGATTGCATTTTAAAAACGTTTACATATTTTCAAAGTCTTTAAACCAACCAAAGTACCAATTGATGGAAAAGGTTCTACTAGATACAAATGAGATATCACTGTTCAAGTATACAGCCAACGAAGATATAATTGAACCTCAAAATGCAAAACCTTACTCGATTTTTATATTTGACGATGTATCTACCGAAAATCAGAACATGGTTCAAAAGTATTTCACTATGGGTAGACATAATAACATTGATTCCATTTACATTGGACAAACCTACAGTAAAATTCCAAAACAATTAATTAGGGATAATGTAAATCTTATGATACTGTTTAAACAAGATGAAACAAACTTAAAACATATTTATAATGATCACGTGGGAAGTGATATGACTTTCAATGATTGGAGAAATCTTTGCAATAAAGCATGGCAAGACAAATACGGGTTTTTTGTCATTGTCAAAGATTATTCAATTAATAACGGTCGATATCGGGTTGGTTTTGATAAGTATGTAATATTAACTTGATAATATAATACCCGTTTCAGTATTAGTTTGACTGTTGACCATTCAAGATGGAAAAGCAAGAACGGTTGACTAAACAAATAAAGGAGCTCAGTGATTCGATAAAAAGAAAAACGCAAGCATTGAAATCTAATATTTCTGAACAAGAAGCGTACTTGGAGTCGACTTTCAAACCAGTCGTAGGTCCATTACAAGAAATAAGTAAAAAGCTGACGGCTTCAGATATTGAAAGGAAAGAGCTTTTACCAAAAGCTAAATCAAATTATGTAAAGGAAGAAGAAGAAGATGATGATGATGATGAAGGTGAGGAAGAGGAAATAGAAAGCGAAAACGAGGAATTGTCTGAGGGTATGGAAACAGAAGCAGAAACTAGTTTAGTACAACCACATACCCCTTCCAGATTGAGCCTTATCGGTCGCGATATAAGAGAAAAAGGTTTATTAACTCGGAAGTATGTTTTAAAAATGTTGCATTCTTCTGCACCAAAACGAAAATATCATGTTTTTGGTGCAAGATTAGAAGACGAAGGACTAATGATTGGAAACAGTAAATTAACTATTGATGAATCGGATAATTTGCAAATAGACAATAAAATGTTTAAAGGCACCCCTGGTTTGTTTGAATTAATATTTACTTCTGACCCTAAAAAGTACACGACTAAAGACTTGCAAACATATAAAAATATTTTATTAGCTACAAATGCTCATAAAAAGAACTACATGGACTCATTACCAGTACACAAAAACACATCTATAAAATATAAAAAGATTGTTTCTAAATTATTTCCTACCAGAAAGTATAGCCTGACTTCATCTTCACCAATGGGGCAAGGATTAAAAATGAGAAGTGCGTATGATACTAATATCATATATTATAATGATGTAAACAAACTAGTAAATAGAATGCGTTTGTTATACGAAGCCAAAGAAGCTGGACACTCAGGAGTTGATAATGAAATTATTGCATTAACTGACGAATTAAGAAAATCAGGGTATATACTGTAAGAAAAGGGGAACTAAATTTCAGTATGTGATTATTGTTCAGTGTAAACACATGAAAACGAGTTAATCTTTTAAATAACAATGAATGGTACTACAGAGGTCAGTCGCAAGCAGACGTTCGTGAGGCACGGAGGTGGCTTACAATCCTTTGTAACTTCTGCAATTAAGAAAATACCAATTGCAGATATAGTTAATACTGCTATAGACCATCTACCAATAGAATTGCACGTGCCTGGAGGGTATCAGTATTGTGGTCCTGGGACTAGGCTAAAAGCACGTCTAGCACGAGGAGACCGTGGTATAAATAAGTTAGACGAAGCCTGTAAGGAACACGACATAAGCTATTCGAAGTATAGTGATTCTGAGCATAGATCTATCGCGGATAGAGCATTAGCGGAAAAAGCGTGGCAAAGAGTTAAATCAAGTGACGCTAGCATTGGTGAAAGGGCTGCAGCACTAGCAGTAACTGCAGCAATGAAACCTAAGACAGCTATCGGTGGTGGAAGTAGGAGAAGGAGAAGAAATAGAAAGCGCAACCAAAATAAAAAAAGAGGTGGCAACATCAAAAGACGCAGAAATAGGAATAATAAAAAAAAAATTCAAACCTGTGGTCAATGATAAGATCGGGAAAAGGGTTGTATCTGAGACCATACCGACGTGCGTATTAAATAAACAGCATAAATTAATTATTCCAAACAAAGCTTTAACAAACAATGAATTATTGAAATATGCAACATGTTTGAAAATACCCTTTTTCAGAGGAGTTTTTATGTTGGATGATTTACCGAAATCAATATGGAAAAATGAAACAGCAATAGTTAACTTGGACAAAACCAGTGGGCCTGGAACACATTGGGTCTGTTATAAAAAACTCCATAATACAGTATTCTATTTTGATAGCTTTGGAAATATACCACCACCTCTCGAATTAATGAAATATTTTAAAAACTCACGAAAAATTATGTATAACATCACCCGAGTACAAGATTGGAATACAGACGTGTGCGGTCATTTATGTTTAGACTTCTTAGCTAGCAGCGCCAGTAGCTATTAAGATGTCTTCTTACACAGTTACATTAAACAGTAAGTCTTCTATTTTAGAAACAACCCTCTTTCCAGCATTACGACTTTCAGAAAGTAAAGAATGGGAAGCAGCTTTGTTAGATTTTACCACATTCAATTCAATACCGAATGTAAGTGAAGGATTAAACAACAAAATTTACTATTACAAGAGTAAAGATGACAAAGGTAATTTAATTGATGATCATGTTATAAGTCTGAGCACAGGTGCTTATGAAATTGATGACATCAATAAAGTTTTACAAAAGAATCTTGGAGAAAAAAACATCAAAATAGAAGCAAACAACAGTTTGCTTAAAGCTGAAATAACAAGTAAATATTACATCGATTTTTCAAAGCCCAATTCAATAGGTTCACTTTTAGGGTTTCCAACATCAGCAAAGGTATTGGAACCAAATGTAACACATATAGGTGTTAACACTGTGAATATAATTCAAGTGAATGTGATTAATATAAGTTGCAATATAATTCAAGGTTCTTATCTAAATGGTGTGAATAAACATATTTTACACTCATTCTATCCAACTGTTGAACCCGGCTTTAAAATTGTTGAAAAGCCTCATAACCTCGTGTACCTACCGCTTAGCACCAGTCACATATCAGACATAGTACTGAATGTATTAGATCAAGACGGTAATCAAGTTGATTTTCGAGGTGAAACTATAACCGTAAGGATTCATATTAAATCTAGTAATTAAAAAAGGTAATATGGGTTTGTCATTTATTAATAAGGATTCAGACGGAGAGCAACTCACTTCGTGTTCATTCGCTGACCAGTTAACAAGCGATAACATAGAATTTTTAAAACAGCTTGGATTTGACATTCAACAAAATGGATATACTAGATATAAGAAACGGGCCGGTTTTCGACGAAACTCTGTGGGAAAAGGAATATCACACGCACAACCCTTACACTTCGTCGAAATTAGAAAACAATGATGAAATACGTATTCCAATACAACAACAAGATGCTTACACATTGCCATGCGAAAGTTACTTATATATCGAGGGTCAAGTGTTTAAGAAAAATAAAACAGCTGGCACCACAGTTCCATTTATTAACAATCCTATGGCATACTTGTTTGAAGAGATTCGATATGAAATCTCAGGTGTTACAGTGGACTCTGTTAAAAAAGTTGGAATAACTAGCACAATAAAAGGTTTATTATCAATATCACCAACGGAAAGTAATGTACTTCAGACAGCTGGCTGGGTATTTCCTGGAAAAGAAACAATAACACCGGACAAAGAAGGCCACTTTGACTTTTGTATCCCTTTAAGATTGTTATTGGGATTTGCTGAAGACTACCAAAGAATTGTCATGAACGTAAAACAGGAATTGGTATTATTAAGGACTTCTACAAATTATGACATTATTGTTGAAAAAGCTGGAGTAACTGAAACAGCACTTGACTGGATGTTAACTCTTTCAAAAATTGTATGGAGAGTTCCTCATGTTCGATTGGCTGACCAACATAGGTTAACATTGTTAAAACAGTTAAATTCGGACAGGGACATTGTTTTACCATTTAGAAGTTGGGAAATGCATGAATACCCCAGCATGCCAGCTACTCAACGTCATTCGTGGCAAATAAAGACCTCCAACCAACTTGAAAAACCGAGATATGTTATTTTTGCTTTGCAAACCAACAAAAGAAACAACATAACTGCAAACGCTGGCACATTCGACTCTTGTAAATTTGTTAATGCAAAATTATTTTTAAATTCTCAATTTTTTCCCTACGATAATCTTAATGTCTCCTTTGGAAAAGAGCGGTACAGCATATTGTACGACATGTATTCAAGATTTCAGAAATCATATTACAACAAAATAAATACACCACTTTTAAACCCAGAACAATTTAAAACTTTAGCACCGATTGTGGTTATTGATTGTTCTAAACAAAATGAATCTATAAAAACTTCTGCAGTAGACATTCGACTAGAAATTGAATTTGAAGAAAATATATCTGCAAATACAATAGGTTATTGTTTAATATTGCATGATACGATTGTGACTTACACTCCACTTACCGGAATGGTTAAAAGAATAACATAAGTAAAAAAAAATTACCCCCCACTCCTTTTTAGAGGGGTATAAAAACGGGGGGGGGGCAGCTAAGATGGGATTCAGTTATTTTGATTGGTGAGCCAAGCGAACAAGCTAACTATGGATTCATCATGTGATCAAGAATTACTATTACCTAAAGAAGAAAAAGAATTAATAATAAAAACACCGACTTCACAAAAAAATAACAAAGAAAACTTAAAGAATATAGCTAAAGATTTGCTACTCTCAAAAAATGCAAAAAAGAAGAAATTGAATAACTAACTTGGTGAAGGTAATGATGAGGTTATGCCAAATCCAATTTCAGAGATTTTTTTGAAAATAGTGTATCCATTAACAGTGAGTATGGACAAAAGTATCATGATTGGTGTTTTTAAATCTTTGGATTTCACACCAGGAATTTTGCTAACTCACAATTCAAAGTCAGTTTTATTTTCTGAACACGGATGGAACTCATTCAACAAAAACATGAATCTTGTACAGTGTTATTTGATTAATAAAGTGTATGGTAAAAAGACCTCCATAAGATTGACTGAATCAAACGTAGAAATCGACAATGTAAAGATACGTTCTGCACAAGGTGTTCGATTCAGAGATTTAACAAAGTATGACAGTAAAGTGGTTTTGAATGATAAAGAATTTTCTGTGATGATTGCTGTAACACCCGCTATAAACCGATATTTGGAACAACTTGTATTTTGCGGACCTGTCGTAAAAGACTATTTAACTGATGCGATTTGCAAACAACCAAATTTACATCTTATCTACGGACCAATTGATACTTCTATTTACAACCGACTTCCTCAAGAGGTTGATTTATTCCGATCCATGCTCAGTTGTAATACCGATGAAGAACCTGAAGATGAGGATGAGAATGGAGTTATTAAGGTAGAAGATGAGGAAGAAGAACAAGTTGGAGATGATGGAGCAAGCATTTAGGTTTAATATTTATTATTAGTAGTATGTATAGGAGATAGATTACATAAGACTGATTTGTTGATGAGTACTGTCTAGTCACATTGTAGTAGCCATGGAGAGAGAAGACAACTACCAATGTTTAAGTGTTCCTAACAAACAATGTATTATAGAATTTCAATCATTCATTGGAAATTCAAATGAATTTATTGTAAAAGAGCTAGTAATAATGGATTTAGCAACCAATATGTTAAATTACTTTTTATTTAAGCCTCCTCATGATTATAACAACTTGTTTAACAAAGCTAAAAAAACAAACAAATGGTTGACTTATAATTTTCATAACATCACTTGGGACGAAGGCTTTACCCAATACGAAGAATTAGATAATATTATGAATCATTATTGTAAACAGTTTGATATAATTTATACTACTGGTTTGAAAAAAGCTTTATTCATTTCTCGATATTCAAGAGGAACTGTAATTAACTACTTAATTAGTAAATATTTCCACTATAACACTGGAGGTGGATTGTGTAACAGTGTTAAAAATGAAAAACACAAATTGAGAAATTGTTGTTTGATTAAAACACAACGTATTTTGGCTGCAATGGGTAAAATTCCAATGTCTTAATTTAAAAAACAAGTGGGGGGGGGGGAAAGGTATTTATATATAAAGCCGGAACGCACATGTACATACTATGAGTTGTGAGCAGTCACTCCTTGAACACTGTTGAACACAAGAACAAAATGGAATCGAAGAATTACGTACAAGAAATAGCTAACCGATTTAATGAACAATCAAAATCGGATTTATTGTCGTTGAAGAAATGTTGTGATCTAAAGGAAGAAAAACACTACACTGTCTTCAATTTCAAAAAAGTTGAGACTTCTATTGGCGATGCAATATTGGTATCTCTCAGCGATACACCCTACAAAGATGGAGAACTTCCAAAATTCCAAGTTTACCTACCAAAGAGGTTTGTCATTCTACTTCAAAATGAAGATTTGGATTCTATCACGCCTGGAACATTTTACTTGGTCTCTCATGGAAAATGCGGAAACAATTCCACAGAACTTACTTTGTACTTAGTAAATAGTTTGTAAATAATAATTGTAAATAAAAATTGTAAATAAATAATGTAAATATGATTTGAAATAAATAAAATAAAAAAGTAAAAAAAGGAATATAACCATCGGTTATATTCCTTTTTTTTTAAATTAAACTGGATGACCTTGACCGATATAAATAACAGGATCATTAAGACAGTCTCCTTCAGTATCGATTGAGTAGCAAGTGTAGACACATTTAATTTAGAAAAGAAAACAAAATTGACATGAGTATAGACAAGTTCGGTAGACATGCCAATTCTACTGCGGGGAAAAAATCTCCATCTCATAAATTGTTTTTTCTAACACCAGGTGGTGATTATGATGCTAACGGGAAAATAATTCACAACTTGGGGAACCCAAAGTCATCATCGGATGCTATAACAAAAGGCTATTTAGAGGAGAACACAATTACAAAAGGTAACAATACTAATTATGATGCAAAACAAAAACTGATCCGCAATGTTAAACAACCATTACTTGCAGACGATGTTGTAACAAAAAGATATTTAGAAAAAGAAACATTAACAAAAAATGAGATTGGCCACTACGATGCGCGTGAAAAATGTATTGTTAATTTACGCAAACCATCATTTCCTACTGACGCGGCCAATAAGGAATTTGTTGATAGTAAAACAATTGCAACCACCAGCGATGGTGATTATGATTTAAAGTATAAACGTCTTCGGTATTGTGCTGATCCTGATTTACCGAATGATGCTGTAACACTACAATACGTTGAAAAATTAACACCGCACTCTTTAGTTGACCATTGGGATTTTTCCGGAAAAAAACTTAGTAATATAGGAGACGCTGTTTATGATGGGGAAGCAGTAAATATAAGAACGCTCAAGAAAATGGCACCCGGTCTTAAAATGGGTAACACTATAAACGCAGCAAATTTAAAAATATCACAACTTGCTGACGCAACCACTGATACGGATGCAACAAATTTAAGAGTTGTTAGATTTGAAATCGAGAAAACAAATAAATTACGTGACGAACAACTGAGTCGATTTGGAGCTGCTTTATTTAACTACATACACAAGGCTGCAAGAAGTGCTTCTGACTCGAATATTAATAAAGACAATTTCTTGGATTGGGAACAAATAAAAAATAACAAACAATTGACAGAGAAAACAAATTAATGATAATAATAATAATAATAATAAAGTACTTGTACTGTATAAAAGGTCTCGCATTGAAGGGATATTCCTTATAGTAGTATAAGCGTTCACCTAGTAAACATATCAGTTGGCAACAAAACATGGAAGTTTTTGACAATCGTTTTAACTATCTTATATCTAGTCCTTTGTATTTGTTTAACTTTACAAATGTTATTAGAGCAATTTTAAATGCAAAAAAATTTGTTCGACTTTATATTAAAAGCCGTTTTCCACCACCTTCATTGTCAACATTGAACAGTTGCATTTTTATTGAGCAAGCAATTGAATTTCGTGAAATCGAAATTCGTACCACCATGCAACTTGATAAATTTAAAACAGAAGCACAAGAGATGATACACTTTGAATGTAAATTGGAAGTTGACGTCATCGTTTGGAAAAACATAACACTATCGACTGTTAAGAGTCTTAATGAACAGTTGCACAATAGCAACGGACATGATGAGGTTGATCATCACCCATTGAATCTATAATAACTCAACAAGGATGAATTTAAAGGAAACATTTATTGAATTTCAAACTTTACATATTTTTGAAAAACAAAAAGTAGATGATTTTATTGAAGAACTTTTAAATTTAATTCTATTAAAATTTAAAATAAAACTAGAAATGACAGTTAATACTACAGAAAAGGTTTTTCAAGTTAACATTATAATAAACTTGTTACATATGTTTCAAGAATCTAATAATTAATTTGTTTGTATTGGAGGTTATAAATAAAAGTGTGTTTCCTCCAGTATGCACACTACACGACTTGCTCTTGTAGTGTGCACATCTCTCTGTACTGTTACACAATTTCATTGCAATGAGTTTGCGTGAAGTTTTTGTTGAATACGGTTATCTGTGGGTGACTTCTGATTTCGACATAAACTGGCTTATGAATCAAATCTACAAACTGTTCAGCAGAGGTAATGACATAAAATCAAATATCATAACATATCGTAGAGACGAAGCTCATCTTAGTGATTCTGATGCAGAAGAAGAAGAAGAAGGTGCTTATTTTTTATCGAAAAATAAAAACAAGAAAGTACACCTGGTACCAATTGACGACAACGAAGAAATGACTTTGCGTGAAAAACTTGTGGAATACGATTACTTTTGGTTAACAAAAGAAGAAGATTTGGAATGGCTTAAGAAAGAAATGTACAGGCTTTTGAGCAACGGGTGGGACATGAAAATGGATGTGTCGGCTTATCGTAAGTGTGAAAAAAAACTTGAAGAACTACAAGTTGAACAACTACAGCAACGGGATCGAGAAGAACAAAACACTTCAGTGGTGGTGGCCGATACAGAAAAATTGTAAATAACATTTTACATAAAGAAAATAAAAAATCAATTAATTTTCATTATTCATAATTTTGATTATTAATAATAATAAATAATTTAGAAATACATGTTAAGCATTTTTGTTTGTAAATAATTATTGTACATAATTTTAGTATGTAAATAATATTTTAAAATTAAATTGTAAATAACATTTTCAATAAAAAATAAAATAAAAAAATAAAGAAAATAAAAAAAATCTAATTAATTTTTATTATTAATAATTTTTATTATTAATAATAAAAATTAATTAGATTTTTTTAAAACTTTCAAATGACCTTGAAAACAATGACGTCATAGGTATGACGTCACTTCATGGTTGGCTGATTATGACGTCACTTCATGGTCGGCTGATTATGACGTCACTTCCGGGTCATGCTTAACAGAGCGTGTAATTTATTCACTGTGCCAGAGTGCCTGGTCTGCCACTACTTATATACAATGTTCTATTGATTAAACTCCATATTTTGATTTCTTGTTAGTATTATTAAACTGTAGTAAAGTATAGAATATTATATGCACAGTAGCTATGTATCTTAGTAACATACTTCTCTTTAAAATAGTGTCCAAATATCACTTATTGGATAAGGCGTGTCAGGAGTTTAATGCAATTCACCATGTACAAAAGAAGTAAAAGCAAGAATTATAATGGTAAAGTACACATGAAAAAAGAGGAACTTAATACATAGACTAAAAAAAGGAGATAAGAAAGAAATTAATGAAATGATACATCTAAAGTGTGTTACAGTACGGAGCAGAAAAATATAAAAAATGAATGATAATAATATAATAATAATAATAATAATAAACGTTTATTGCCATCAAACTTTACAGCATTGACAAAGTCATAATTGCCACTATATATTGCCAAGTAATTCCGAATATAATTTAACCTAACATAAAATAAATACATAACATATTTAACTATTAAATAGGGTTAGCAAAATATCTTTAACCCTAATACCGGTACGCTGCGGAATTTCCGCAGTTTGTCTTATCTTAAAACCGGTAGACTGCGGAAATTCCGCAGTTTGACAGCACGCGACATAATCACTTGTCACAAAATAAACGTTAGCTGTATCGATATGATTCTTTCACCATTGTAATCATCGAAAGATACCAAATCCGATGGTATACATCGATTATTGTTACGATGTCTTTGCATCGATGTTACAAAGTGATGAAAAAGAAGAAACTTTGAAAGAAGCATCTGGTACCGGTCACCATTACTCCAAAGTAGACGCTGTTAGTCATTTGTTGTGTTGTTTTTGTTGTAATTTGTTGTAAATATTCTCATATAACTATTTATATTATGTTAGAAAATACCATTATGGTAATTTTAAGACTAATTATAAGTCTGTAGATGTGATAGTCAATTATTTATGAATTTTTATTTACAATGATTTCCATGGTAACAAAATTTTAGGTTTATGTAGTAGTCACGGATATTATTATACAACTTTTTTATTCATAAACATATCTCTATATATTTTATATTTTCTAAAACTAGACAACATTTGCTACAAATTGGCTATCTTGGAATATAAAATTTATAAGTATTATATAATTTTATAGGCATACCCCCACCCTTTTTTTATTTTTACTAATGCATTTTTGTAAATTTCAAACGTCAGAAAAAAAACATACATATTTTATATGCACAATTTGCATGCTAATATGATTGCCTGGTTCATTGTGAGTGCAAGGATATATAATACAACAAGGTTTATTGTATCATGCTATTTTTTATGAATTTTATAAAAAAATTTAACGAAATGAGGAAAAACAGCCCGCCGGTTTAGGAAAATATAGCCGCCGGTAGTAGGGTTAAAATATTGGTAAATATGGGAAACTAACCTTTTGCAATGTTTATCTTTTGTTTCTATTACCCTTCAGGTTATCCAGGGAAAGGGGGCCTCAGTACATTTCCACTAAGCACCTCTGTTATCTGGTGTAATCATGATCTAATGCATATATAGTACTTAGAATTCAACTAAATCAAAACTAAAAAATTCGTCAATTGAATAAAATGGTAGTTGTGTGCATGCGTGGTGGCTCATCATGCGTGGTGCACATCAGTGGCTAAAGCTTCGGACTGTGTAGGGCATTTTCCAAGGTTTGAACTAAGATACCGCTGTATACTTCGCTCGTTGAATAAAGTTCACGCACAGGCCAGCTGGACCATGTTAACTGGTTAGTATGTTTCATTGTTGCGCGCTCATTTAGTAGATCGAAATCCTTAAAACTAATATTTAAGTAAACATTGGATGTGTTTTTATTGGATAACTTCGTTGACCACTTTGTAGATGTTAGCCCATATTTGGTATTCAGCTCCTAATGACACAAAATATTACAATATTTTAATTATTACCCTAGTAGTAACGCGGTGTATTGTTAGATTTTTAGCTTACATTGAAAACTAAATTTATATCTTAGTTGGTAGAAGAGAGAACCCTGTGCCAAAAACGAATAGTTTCACTACATAATTTATTTTATGATTTGATAAACTAGTACTATATAAGTTTTGATTTAAAGAATAATTTAGTTGAATTTAAAAATACGTTTTTGAATAATGTATGTTACATCATTCCTAAGCACATTTCACCCTGCATAAATAAAGAAATCACCATTTTATCATTAGACATGTATCTGCTACTCTAAAGCAAGTAACTATTGACAGAAATGGTAATATTGCCTCATTCTACTACCCATTTTTAAAGTGGTGCTTTTTTCTATGTATAAAAATACAGTAATATCCATACCACGTCATCAAATAGTATAGATACATAATTTTATTTACTCTATTTGGATTAATCAAAACCTTATAACAATATTGTTGTATAATTCTGCTGGATTCAATCACCAGTGGTAGAGACATTAGGAGCTAGATTGCGTCACCGTTTACGCTTGAAAGGAGACATTCTACAGCCAACTTGATAAAATCCAAGTTGTGGTCTCTTTATAATAAAGTCCTTTGAGGCTCAAAATATCCTAAATTAAAGTAAAATCATTTTTACATCTCTACAACACCTCATCTTGACTTAATCACATATGTGAATTGCTCTTGCTGTAAATTGAATTGCTAGTTGTGGAATGTACACATGAATATAATATGGAACTATTGCTATTTTTAAATATAGCTTTTTATTTCGTTATATCGTGTAGACTTATTAAGCCTGTAAATATCTAGGAGTTCCACTTCCATGAAAAAATGAAGTGGATATGTTCACTTATATATTCAAACCACAAAAACAACCTCAAATATTACAGTTTAAAGTTATAGAGACATATAGTTAGAGAGTATAAAACACAACAATCAATCTGTTAAATAAATCAATATATATTAAAATTAAAAAAAACTCAAATTGGTAACCTTGTACACACACCTATTAGAAGTACTAATACACAAATTATAAATTATTAAAAAAATATTCACGATTTAAATAAATACAGAATTGTGGTAGAAACATTTTAATCGTCCATATTGTATTTTTCTACCTATTTATGGTTTAAACAATTTTTTTAAATATATTAAGGCTGTATTGTTTATATAGAACTGAATAAATAATAAACATAATCAATTGTAAATAAATTATTAGACGTATTTTAATGTCCCAGGCAGTAAACTTAAACGAGACAATCATAATCAGAATCATAGACTTAATTTACCACTTTCTACAGAACAGGAAAAAAACTTAAGATGGCGTCGACTACACTTTACCGTTCTACAAACTCGATCATTGTGGTTCTTGATTCTAATTTCCTTTCCACAGTGAGTGTCCTAATCAAGTTGTAACTTGTTTCCATTTAATAACAGACTAATTATTACAGCATGAACTGTTATATTGAAGCTATTTATTGATGGATCATTGAGATGGTGACATCTCATCATGGTTATATTTTTAATACATAGTTCTCAAAATACATCTATAAAGAAATCAACATTTCTGATGAAAATAAAACAATGATGAATTAATCCTTGTTGGTAGGGTCATAGAAAAACCTATCTTCAATACAACGGTTAGTTTATATGTTTGGCAAAACCACTGAAACTGTTAATCGTCCTGCCGTATAAGGATGGGTGGGAGCATAAGCTAATGGTGAGATTTTCCAGTGAGATTACGTGTCTGAGAGGCTGATGGGAGTTACCTCCAGAACTAACTAGAATCATATGTACATTCGAAACAAATTAAAAAAAAATAACCATATGATTTTTAAGAAATTAAATGATAAATATAATAAAGTACCCTTTTATTCATTTTTTATAAAAATATATTACCGGTTTCGGCTCTTAGGCCATCTTCAGATAGTAAATAATATAACCTAAAATAAATTAACAAATTATAAAAATAAAACAGATGAAAATAACATAACATATGATTAATTTAGTGTGTGGGTAAGTTGAATTTTACTTTTTGATTCTTATGTTTTTTAACTTCTCTTATTTTTTCGTATATAGGATTGTTCATGTTAATTTGTGTATTTAATATGTTCTTTGGTTCATTATAATTGTTTATGTATATGTGTAAATTTTCTTTTGTATTCATTTTTTCTCCTTTCTTCTCGTATTCTAAAACTGTAACATTTTCATTTATATTTTGATAACTGTGATTTGATTGGAGAATATGTTCTGCAAAGTTAGATTTATTTGGTGTTGAATTGTTGTTTCTTATGGCTTGTATGTGTTCTTTGTAACGTAAATTAAATGTTCTTCCAGTTTGTCCTATGTAAAAAGAATTGCATTCAGAGCATTTTATTTTATATATTCCAGATTTGTCATATTTGTTATTTTTATTTTCTTTGTTGGATAATTTGTTAATTAAAGTAAAAGTATTGTTCTTTGTTTTGTAACTGAGTGTATAATTACTGTGTTGAAATGTCTTTCTAATAGCTTTATTCATTTTTGTATTGTAAGGAACACTGATAAATTTTTTCTTTTCTTTTTCTTCCATTTTCTTATTCTTGTTTCTTTTTATTCTTTTTATTAATTTGTCAACAATTGTCGGATTGTAACCATTTTTCGAAGCTAAGTATTTTATTGTTCTTTTTTCTTCTTCATAATCATATTTTTGCATTGGGACGTTTAACATTCTGTTTATCATTGATCTAAAACTAGATAATTTGTACTTCCATGGGTGGTTAGAATTATATGGAATTAGTAGGTCACTTTGGGTTGATTTTCTAAAAATTTTGAAAGAGTGTTTATTTCCAATATTTGTGATTGTTAGATCTAAATAGTTTATTTCTTTTGTTTCATTTTCTTTTGTAAATTTTATTTTGTCATTTAATGAATTTAAGTATTCTAGTAATTCGTCACTTTCTTTTTCGTTTCCTTGGAAAAGACATATTACATCATCAACATAACGAAACCAATAGATTATTTTTTGTTTGTGAGGATTTGATTCATTCAAAATTTTGTTTTGTTCCAGATTGTGTAAAAAGATGTTTGATATTATTCCTGATAAAGGAGATCCCATTGGTAGACCATTATTTTGTTTGTAGAAATTGTCATTATATTTGAAGTAATTTTGTTCAATACAAATTTCAGTTGATTTGATGATATCATTAATTTCATTAGTGTTGAGTCTGTTGGTTAGTGTGAGATCATTTTTCAAAATGTTTAATGTTTCTTTAGTAGGAATGTTTGTGTACATGTCTTGTATATCAAATGATATAAATTGACATTGGTTTGGAATTTGAATATCTTTTATATTGTATATCAGTTCAGTAGTGTTCTTTATGCTGTAATTGTAGTCCCAAATGATGTTTTCTTGAATCTTTTTATTCAAATATTTGCATAATTTATATGATGGTGCATTTTGAAAGTTGACTATTGGTCTGATTGGTATATTTGTTTTGTGTGTTTTAGGTTGAGCTCTTAGGGTAGGAGCTTTGGGGTTGGTCATTTTTAATTGATATTGTACAGGTTTTGGAATTGTATTACATTTAGAAATGATTTTGTTAGTTATTTTTGAGTAATGGTTAGTAGGATCCTTTTTTTAAAGTGTTAATTTGTTATTTTGAATAAAATCTTTTATTTTATTGTTATATTCATCTTTGTACATAACAACTGCTGTATTTCCTTTATCAGCTTTGGTTAGTATAGCATTATCTCTTTTAATTTTGTTGAGATGGAATGTATAATTGTCATATCTTTGTTTGCTGTATGTGTTTTTATATTATTATTTGTGTTTATATTAATTTTATTTAGTTCATGTATGAAAGCATGTCTGAAATGTTCTCGTTCTTTTGTATCAGTTGTCATTATGGATACGTCCATATTGATTAAATCATCTTCGATTTCATGTACTTTGTGGTCAAGATTTATGTTGTATTTTATTGATTTATTTAAAGTATTATTTTCCTCTTCATTAAAAGGTATGGTAGTCAAATTATGAAATTTAGGGTAAAATTTGAACTTACATTGTGAATTGTTCTCTTGGGTAGATGTTATAATTGTTTGTTTTAATGCATGTAGTTTTGATATGTGAATTTCCCTTTTCTTTTTAATGATTGGTTGGATCCAGTTTTTGATGTAATGGTTTATTTCTTCGATAGATTCGTGGTGGTATTGTGATTAAAGATTTTGATATAATTCTTCTTTTTCTTGGTTCAATTTGTGTAGTTTCATATATAAAGTATTAATTTCTTCTTTGATCCATATTTTCTTGGCAGTCTCCAATGTAATAAGTGCAGCTCTAGATTTTACTTTTGTATATAGTTGGACATAGTTAGGAGTAATATTTTCACTTAGGCATCTCTTGTTAAACTTAATATCTTCTTTAATGTTCATCTCTTTTAGGTTGTTGTATTTGTATTTGTGAACAATTTCTGGGTAATTAGCCATTGTAAATGTATAAACTAGTTCACGTTAGGGCTACTATTTTAATAAATTAAATGATAAATATAATAAAGTACCCTTTTATTCATTTTTTATAAAAATATATTACCGGTTTCGGCTCTTAGGCCATCTTCAGATAGTAAAAAAAAAATACTCTTAAAAAAAAACATTAGATTTTTAAGAGTCTGCAGAGGCTGTCAGCCAGTTATGTTTAAATCCCATAAGAACAATGTTATTTTATAACCGGACATACGATCACGAGTATCCAAACTAACAGTTATTTTTAAACATATTGTCTCCAAACAAATTGCATTTGATCAAGAACAAAATTTCCCGTTGAAATTATTGTTTAAATTGTTAATTTAGTTTTAGAGAAATAATTATAAAATGATTTAGTTTAACATTTTTATTTCCACCTATTTTTCTAACCTAGGTGCTTGTATTCAAAGTATTAAAGGTAACCCAAATGCGCAATGTGAAAACGTTAAAAATTACACCCCATAGGCTACACAAAATATGGTCAATAAATTACGAAAAATATTGATTCGCAAATAACATTGTTCTTAGATGATTACAACCATCATGGCCGACAGCCTCTTGAAAATTCAATATATATTACTTACATTTTTTCACATCTCTGATAACTTTGATATACTTAAGAAAAAATAATTGATATAGTTCAGAAATAATAATATTTTAAACCTAGTATAACATCTACAAATTATTTGTGAAATAACTTGTATATCAACATTTTATTAAGGTCACAAGATATTGAAGAAATGAAATGAAGCCCTAAAGCATTGAAATCATTAAATCGAATCCTTGAAGAGGATCCTGGGGTAAGATTTATTTAGAATCATACTCATTCCCTCTATCGACAATTACGACATTCAAATATACCTCAATAGAGGGACTATGTTTGTTGCAAGTGTATTATGCATAAACTCTTCCATTAATTTAAAATGTTTCTAGAGAATGATTCCTTTAATTACTAAACTAAAACACTAAATGTATATTTAATACAAATTTCAGAACTAGAAAACAACAATATTTAAATTTTTAATATCTAATTATTTTACTCGCAGAAATACTTAATTAAATCTTGGAAATAGTTGATAGCTTTTTCGAATAATTTAAAATTTTCCTCGACAAATAGTAGAATATTTGTATTTCCAAGTCTATAATGCAAAATAATTATTTTAGACTTTGGTAAATTATTGATAAATTGCTGGTTACAATAATTGTTTTATTATTAGAAAATTTTTCTAACTGAAAATATACAAAAATGCGTTTTCTATAAATAATATACCTAATAAAAGGGCCTTTTCATGAACATATGCATTTAAGAAAATATAAATTAATTACTGACCTTGTAAACAACTATTTTCTGTAGCCTTTTGTAATATCTTAGATATTACCACCCAATTCACAAACCAAAAGTGATTTATTGAATGGGGAATGGGGAATTCCCTCTGGTCGATAATGTTGGTATCAGTAACGGTATTCCCTTTGTATATGGTTTTATTGTTTTTGGACACGATAGCCATTGTTATTGTGATGACAATTTGGACTTCATATTTATGGTTACATTAATTACTATATTTGTTTTTTAATGTTAAAAGACTAAGTTTCCATATAGCTGAAAAAAATATTCACTTATATTAATAATTTTGAGACTTGCCTATACACAACATAGAGACATTATCTTCCGTATTTTTATCTATAATTTTATTTTAATAACTATTATAATACACCGTCAAAAGGTATATAGTGGTATATAATTATAAATGCATTGTTTGGCAGTATTAATAAATACTGATGTTTTTGTTTCCCAATAATGTTAACATTTACATCTTCATTAATTTAATACTGAAGAAAACTTTTGGGAAATGTATAAAAAATGTTTTTAATATACAATTTTAATTATTTGCGGTATATTTGGGTTATTTACATTTTTCACACTTATATTTTTTTAATTGAACTAATAATTATATTTTTAAGAATAAAATATTATCGTATTTTCTAAATTGTAACGATATAATACAGCTTTTCTGTTGTCTGTAATCATATAATATTAATCTATAGGCACTTACTGTCTGAACAATTGATTTTTTTCAACTGAATGTATAATTTATATTCTGTATTGCACTTTGTTTTTTCATTATACTACCATGGTATACTGATAGAAGAGTTATATTTTATAAATTGAAATTTAGTTATGAATATTTCAATGTACCATTAACCGTATATTGATGGTAGTGACTGGAGGAATCTAGATAAATACACTCATTTGTATTGCATGTGAAGTGTAAAATCTAATTAGTCCAAAGCCATATAAATGTAATCACCTCGTAGATGCGTCATATTGCTACACTTAATTATGTTAACGTAACGCTAACACGTTTATAGCTGTATAAGCTAGTCGATACAATTTTTGACTATTGTATGAAGGAAAATATGACTCAGCTAGTATACAGTGTAGACACTCCACAGGTAATCCGTCTACAATATTATCAGCTTTAAATATAAACGCATTGTTTACCTGTTTGTAGACAGATCCGTATGAAAAGAATGTTATTTTCCAATATGTTATTTCATACATTGATAAAGTGTACAGTAGCTCACACTCTTAAAATCCTTACTGGGCACATCGAGAGTGGGTGCAAAGGCACCGGACTCAGGAGGATACAGAAAAAAAATACACACAAATTAAGGCCAAAATATATTTTTAAAATAAATCATAGAAAATTAAAGAGCAGTTAGAAAAACAAAAACTAACAAAAATAGGCTGTTGCCAGTCCCAAGATTGAATAACTTTAGGCCTTAACAAAATATAAACTCTCAATATGTATATTGTATATCTCTCAATATGTAATAAATATATAACAAAATGTAAACTCTCAATATGTATAGCAAAAATAATTTAACAATAACAATAATCACATATAAGAATAAATAAATAACAAAAATACATGAATAAATAAAAAAAAGATACATAACAAAAACCTACAAACAAATAAAGATATAAAATAAATAATAAAAGCATCAAAACGTGTAATATCCGGGGTTTCGGTAACGCAAACATAAATTTTGAGATTAGACGATATAAAATACGAAAATTATAATAATAATAATTATATAACTCCACCGAATCCTATATAATAATATCCTATATAATAATAGGACGAGGCTCCTAAAATAAAAGAGAAATTAAAAACAAGCCTCAGAAAACCCCATTAACAACAGAAAGATTCTTCCCAAGCCAAAAATTAAAAAAATATAAAAATAAAATCTAACCATTCTTTTCTAGAAAGCCTAGAAAAACCCTCACTTAAACAAAAGTTCACTTAGAACGAAGGTCCCACCCAATCACATGAAAACTAAGACCTTCAGCACTGCTCATTAAAGGTTCAAGTCCAGACGGAGGACAAAAGGTCCAGAAAGTAAAACGTGGTGACGTCACCTGAGTGCCGACGACTTGTCCTGGAGAAAGCTGTTTCACAGTTAGGAAGGGGGGAAGTAGGTAGCAGCCCACCCTGAGCCACACACAAGAAAGAAAGGCCACGCTCTTAAGTCCCGCAACCGTGCCTCTAGGCACCATCAGGCAGAAGAGTGCAATCTAGTGACCTTCCATCCCTGGAGCCGAGGACCAATAAAACTGAGCTGCACATAAGAGGCAGAGGCAGAAGTCAAAATGACGGTGATCAAGACAGAACGAGAACAAAGAGAACAAGGAACATGGAACAAACCAAGGCAATGACACAGAACACGAGAACAAACATAGAGGAAATTAAGGATATTCTCGAAACGATCGCAATTCTGTGCCACTGTACAGTAGCAGCTATGTCACACTGAAACAAGCATGGAGTTACTAAAGACTGCTAGACACGTTTAATTAGTTTGATATACAGTTACATTTTGAAGAGATATAAACAAAACTGTTAACAAAAGTGTTTTGTAGAAATAATATAATTTAAAAATTCTAGTCTAACTAAGTTTAAGTGCAAATATAGTCATAAACTTGATAATTATACATAATTTGTATACTAAAAGACATTTAATCTCCAAAAAATTCTATAATGTAATTATTATTCCCAATTTAATTTTCCCTGATATGAATCTACAATTAATTGATCTTGAAAATATTGCTTTGAGACAAAAACAATGGTTTAATAACATTAACACAATATGCATGTATTTAATATGCTTCAATAAATATTTATTTGTAATTCTTTATAATTAATATTTATAAATAAATATAAAATGATTAACTAAGTGACACAATAAAATGTTGAAATAGTGAAAATATATCTAAACAGTTAAAGTAGAAGTTAACTTTTAAGGAATGTTAAAATAAAAATATTTCAGTCAAAGCCATTGAAATTTGGTAAACAAACAGACTGTGATTTATTCTTCTTAACCCTCCAACTGGAAAGGTCAAAGGAAAACGTAATACAATCTGAGCTGAGCTACAGTTATTTCACAAAGGCATGTTTCCTGAAATGAAGTAACGCTAAATACACGAATGATAATATATTGACTTTAAAATACCTAAGTACTTAATGTATAAAATGTTTACAGTTTGACATCATACTTATATTTTTTCCAAGCTTGATATCTAATACTACTTTATTTATTTGTGATGAATTTTTATAAACGCTCATTTAGTATAATCAATATATTGGAGTCACGTAATCATATTTTTTGCTAAGCTTGTTGGTATCTTGTGTTTTTTTTTTTTTTTTTTTTTTTTTTTTGACGGAGTTATATAAACGAAAATTTAGCATATTCTATATAAATTGGACACATTTTTAGTCATTCATATTTTTGCTAAGCTTGATTCTCCCAACAACTAGTATAAACTTTAAGCGTAATGATATTCATGGAAAATTGGCTATCATTCATAATTCATTTGTTTAGTTATTATTTTAACTATAGCTATTTATAGAACTGACATACATAATATATGTATTCTTTTAGGGGATCCCATTACTTACGATCCACCCACCGGCCATGACACTGACCAGTTTAATTCTCAATACAGCCTTTGATCCAAAACTAGCAATACTTCTTAAATTGGACTAAACTGGTTAGATGTAAGTTCAGTCATACAGTTAAGAATGTCATGCTGGCTTCAGCATCCTGTTAAATATAAAAAAACGAACAAATTCAGTATGTTGTTTATAAACAAACATATAAATTTTGAGGCCTATTTGCACATCTGAGCACCGATCTCAAAAGCATATACTTAAAAGTATGAGCAAACATTTGGATCTCTTGTTGCAAAGTATGAGGCTTGACAAAAGTTGCAAGTCAGTCACTGACTGACGAGCCAATAAGTTTGATAAATTTAGTTCTGCTTATGGTTCCACCAACTATGACGGGAATGTCCTCTGAACGACCTCTATAGCTACATCTTTGTACATTCAGTCTCTATTCATAATAACGGTAGCATTATCAAATTGAATTCCAACCAAGGACTTGTACAGTACTAAACAAGTGTTCCTGTCATTGAAACCCATGACAAACCTAAGTTCCTGATTGCTTTCAATACAACACAATTTACGTACTAGTGGAAGATCAACTTGGAGTCTATGAAAATGCCAAGATCGGTACAGCATGCTCTCTATAGATTATACTGCCACTAATTTCATAATCTAAACTAACGTCAAAAAAGAAGTATGAAGAATTATTTTTACGCATAAACAACACTACCATTGTTTTGATAAGTTTCGGTGAAATGTGACTGTCTGTATCTCACAAAAATTAAGCCAAATGATTGAATTTTTATGAGCCAGCATGAGAAATATACGTAGATGTTTTGATAGTATGGGTATTGTTCGGAATATATGTAATGCCACGAATAAATATCAAGGAAAACAATGGTCCAAAATAAGGGCATTGTTGTACTCCTGAACTCTCAACAACATTCTGTGAATAAACACCATCAAATAAATCTTGAAATGTTCTTTCCAAGAGATAAGACTTTATCCACTGAATAATGTCTAGGGTGAATCCACAGTAAGATAGCTAATTAAAAAATACATGTTGTGGAATCTTGTTGAACACCTTATGCAAATTTAAATAAATTGTATCAACTTGTGCTCAACGCTCCACCGCAGTACCAATAACTGCAAGAAACGAGGACCAGTTCATACAGGTTAAACGATCTTCACGAAGCCGTGCTGATAAAAGATCTAAGGTGACAGATCATATTATAAAAAAAACCATGTAAAACGTTTTAAAATATGGCACTTTAGATACAAAGCACAGTATAAATATTGGTCCGAAATTGTACAAATTCCATAGGTTATTTTTAGATCGACGTTACTAGTGGTTTTTTCTATGCACAAAGAAATTCTCTTGTTATTAAACCCAGTTAAACAAAAAGGCAAACATAGGGTAAATGTTAGACAAACATTTCTTAATAAACGATTTAATATTACCAATAGCAGAAGCTGAGATAGTCTATAAACTCTTGATGTGGCATTAAAAGATGTCATCAGTGTACCGTTTTTAGTAAATTTGTAGTATTTTAGTTAGAAGTCTCAGTTAGACATTATGTAACCACTTCCTGCTTCGATATGTAAAGACACTACGAAACCTGACTGCAGCTTTTCGGACATCACCGGCTAAGTTAGCGAAAGTGGTGGTGGGGGAGCAGTAGGAGGGTCCCTCGTCGCTTTTCACCACGAGGATGTTTGCGAGGGTTCAAGAGTTAGATGGATGATGAACGGATCCAATTATTCCCCCTTTTAGTTTCGAGCTCCTTTAGTTTTAACTATGAATTTTAATAATGTTTAATTTACTAACTTCAATAACAATATGTACCATGTGCAATGTAACTTAATACAAATTGTTTACATATATCAAAAATAGGCTTATTCCGTAATAAAGCTTACTGTTTGACTCCCACAGTTGTTTTAATTATTTTACAATTATATAACTGAAGGTAATAATCTACTCACGGGTGGGATGAGTAGGGGAATAACAGATACGACATAAATTAGTAATCTTGGCCTGGCTATTGGGATATTAATAAATTAATAGTCCTTTCTGAGCAAAGTCGAACTCAGATAGTAAAAATGACTACACTCATTCATATAAACTCATTCGAAATCCATATTCGCCCATATCTTGACGATCGGTGTATTAAGAATAATAGTTTTTTAATTAGCATAATACGTGTTGGTACATATACAGTACAAGTAAACGTCACACAACACAAATTTATTACAATATAAGAACAAAATGCACAAATATATTACAATACAAGTACAAAATGCACAAATACTATGGTGATCGATGTCGGAGAACCATGTTCACCTTCCTCAGACAAGAGAGATTCACAAAAGAATGAATTCACACATTCTTTTGTGAATCCCTCTGGTCTGAGGAAGGTGAGCGTGGTTCACCGAAATCGATCACCATAATATTTGTGCATTTTGTACTTGTATTGTAATATATTTGTGCATTTTGTGCTTATATTGTAATAAATTTGTGTTGTGTGACGTTTACTTGTACTGTATTAGGAATAAATAAAAATAAATAAAATGAGAAACGTCAACAACATAAGTATTTCCTTTTTGGGTGTATGTTAATTTCAGGCTCTTATGTATTCAACTGCACGTTATACAAAGTTTTATAAACTTTTCTGAGGTATTCACCGACCTTTGAACACAGCAGACGTTAAAACATGTTCTATTGTTAATTTTACTACCATTACTAAGCCAACCCTTAACTTTTGAGCGTATTTATATAAGTTAGTGGGTTTTAAATTCAAACCGCTCTCAACACTGCGTGTATACTTCCATTTTGACAACTTTCCTCAGGTAAGAATAAACCTCGTACTTGTCCACATCCCCTATACGGCTACATGTCTTATAAATGTGAGTTTCCTCTTGTTTTACCATATTAAGTCAGATGATACCTGGAAGTTCTCCGTCGTTTCAGTGATTTACTATTATTTCTCATCATTGACTTAATAATGGCAGCCGTAAACGATATTGCAGTGAATAACGTATGTCGAATTGTATAATTAAAGCTAGTAGTATATATTTACGCAGCTTATCACTCTCAATAACCCATACTTCACAGCGTATTTGCGACGATTATTTGCACTAAAGCTTCTGTGTAAACCCTTGTATGTTCAGTGGCTCTCATATCAGTTGAGTAAACACAGTAAGATAAACTGTATTCATAGGTACCACAATGATGTTTAAAAATCCCTTTGTGCTCAATCTAATATGTATTTTTTTGTTACATCCTTTCATTTCTGTCTTCGAAAAACCACTCTACATTTTTATAACATAAAGAATACCATCCTTTAGGTTGCTTATGTGAACAAAGGATTATCTACTCTATTTTTTAGTACATATGAACGTAAACTTTTTAAATAAATCCTATTTTTGTATCTGTGATGGGTTTAGATAAACACACACTTAGTTTTTAAGTCTAATGAACTACGTGTTAAACTATCTACGGTTCAATTTATTTATAATCGCGTGCTTTAACTAGTACGTTAACTATGATTACTTTTGTAGTTTACTTACGTAGTAAATTTATTTTTTTTTGGAGGTGCTCCTATTGGTCATAACTTCAAATAGTCAAACTTTTAAGTGTCAAAAATAGCAAAAATATGCAATACATAATAAATAGGGCTAAAGTGGTTGAGTGTGGATTATCAGCCACCAATCAAGAGTCATAGGCTGCTGTCAGCATCCTTAGAAACTGGCCATTATAGTTGACGATTATACTTGTATCTAAGTTGTGACGTTATCTATGTTAGCACATCTGACTACATGACCACAGACTCTAAGTTGTGTATAAACAAATTGATTTCTTTGGGGTAAGGAACTCTTATACCAATAGCCCTTACTGGACCAGTAGGGGCTCTGTGAATAGTTACACGTCAGTCTAGCGTATATTGTTGTTCAGTTTAGTTCTGCATATGGCTGAACTTCATCTAGCTTCGGATAAATCCACACCATTCACGAGAAGAATTTCCTAAGGACGGCTACGACGGCTGTAGTTGTGGACACCCGGTCACTACTCCAAATAATTGTGGCATACTTAAGGTGTCTTCATATTTAGGACTTGTACAGTGTTAAGAATATGCCTGACTTTTAATACCTGGTGAGTCACATGACAAGGCACAAGTTCCTCCTAAAATGCAATAAAATAAAGTTTAAATGTACAACACAGATCAACTTGGTGTCAATGAGGACACCAAGATCACAAAAAGTATGATCTAAATGAATTATAGCTCCACTTATATCATAAAAGAGGAATAATGGATTAAGTTTTACGCGTAAAGAAACCACCAATATTTTGCTAAAGTGCAGCCGCGTGACTGTTTTAGCCCACTTCATTGCTGAATTGATAATTTATTGAAGAGCCAGATCGAATCTTGTATCAGCTAACTGCATATATATTACAATATCTTAGGAATATAGTTGAACTTAACAGTTCAGATCAGATGTAATGTCATTAAAAAATAACAAGAAAAGCCACGGTCTTAAAAACTAGGGCCTTGAAGTACTTCAGAACTGGCAACAATGTTCTTTGAACACACACCACCAACCCACACTTTAAATTTCCTGTACAATATATAAGGTTTTATCCATTGAATAAGCTCCGGGGATAATCTAAGAAAGGAGCTTCGTTAAAAAAAAAAAAAATCATGGTGTGGAAGCTTGTCGAATACCTTCTGAAATTATTAGTAAAAGGTACCAAACATGTGCTCGACGCTCATTCACGTCCTTACAAGACTTAATTTTAATCGTTGTCCATTTGTGTTTTACTGATCACTTCTATAATTTTTAGTTCCTAATCCCTGTGAAACTAAAATAAATAGAACTTAAGTATGATATAAAAGAAATATTATGTTAATAATTTACATTTGATAAGTATACAATTGGTTTATTAATATTTATTGTGATAAATTAAAATGTTGTACAATAATGGTGTTTGCTCTTTCTTTGTTTAGAGCCAATAACATAAACATTTTTACTAGAAAATATTTATGAAGTTACAAAAAAAATAGTATAAATTATATGGCAAAGTGCAACGATTTTTCTAGTAATGGGACTAAATACGAAAAACTTGGTAAGATTGTTTGCAAAAACGTTTACAAATACAAAGAATGATAAAGTTGTTAGATTTAGTGTGTATCAATATAATTTTGTAAAGTAGATCTATATAGTTTCATCATGAAGCTTGTAGGGTAAAAATGCCAACAGAATTATTCTGTGGAATACTAACTGGTACTTAACAAGTAATTGGAGATCTGTATGCAACAACAGTACTTATAGAGGCATCACTTTATAACAGCTTTATACAAAGCATTGTTCGAAACGGTAATGGTATTAGCTCGAAACGGATGCCACATATGTAATAAAATAATATACTGAAGTAAAATATTGTTTTCTAAATATATATTTTGCTTATAAAATAACGAGCTTTCATTAATAATTTATCATATCATACAAGGGTTTATTAAAATTATTAAATAAATACAATTATCCCAATAAATATGGATAACAGTTTTCGTATATAGTGTGATTCAAATATATTCCCTTGACATTTTTATTTATCATAGGTTTTTTATAATAAGTAAACTTGTTGGATTGTCATACACTTGAAGTGTTGAATACACCACATTTTTAGTAGCATAAATCTAATTTGTTCTTAAATGTTTTACCACACTAGCCTACATTTAAAACTAATATTTTAATATATTAATATGGGTTTATCAACAAAAACTTTTAAATGGAGGATAATGAAGTAAGAAACATATTAAACCGACACGAGCTTTGTATTTGTTGAATAGTTGTGGTTTTTGTCAATTCAGTTGAACAAGTTTCAAAGTCAAATATAACAATGATTACTTAATTTTATTCTTCTGAAATTACAAAAAAAAAAAAAAATACACATACAAATAATCTTTTGTTTGAATTTTTAAAGTTGTATTCATACTCTACAACTTAGATCAACAAATATTTTAAAAGATTTTGTAATTTTCCAGAAGTTCTTCCATACATTTATGCTGTAAGTAGAGTGCAGCCAAACCCAACGGCTGCAGCTAACCTCATTGCAGGTGGAGTGAGTTAAGGTTATTTTTGCGGTATTTTCAAAAGAACATCTGTTGGATCTTGTAAAATATACGTGGCAACATTTAGTATATAGAAAAGTGAATAAACGAAAGACCCAGTGAAATGATTTATAATATGATTTATTGCAACTATATTTGAAGCATAAATGATTTCAATGTCAATATACTGTATATTATTCAAGTGGTTAGTTAATACTTGGATATTAAATGTAATTTTTTTTTAATGTATTGTACAAAGAGTAATTGGAATTTAATTATTAACACATGTTTATACTACGAAGTTTGCATTATTTATTTTGATGACATTTTAGTGTAGTAAAAATCAAATAATACGATATCCTCGCTTGTTATTCGTTGCTTGAACTTCAGAAGCCTAGTGGTAATTAGGCAACATTGCACTCTCTCACCACTGGTTACAGTTCAACGGACGTATATCCTACTCTCGGGATTAGAATGGATAATTAAATAAAAAATAAAGTAAGATAATTCACTTGTTAATTTTGTTGTCAATAGAATTAACAAATAGTCTATAAATATGGGATTAAATTACATGTACTTAAATCTTATCTTTTAGAATTGTTTTTAAACTAACACATCTTGTACCAAAACTATGTAATATATAAGTAATATTACATAGATCAGTTACAAAAGAAACAGTTGATTGCGTCTTTTTTATACATCCAATGAATGTACCATGAAAATATGGGGGAGATTATTATGATTTTTCATTAGAAAATGTAATATACATTTTTGAGATATTTTAGTAACTTAACAGATATTTCAATTTAAGTTGCATAAACAGAGTAAAAATTTGTTTAAAATATTGTATAAAAGAAAGTTGTTTACGTAAACAATGCATTGTAGTTAGATAATCAATTAAAACTCCATATTATACATATTATTTAATGTATTTATTACATACTTATACATATTATTTAAGTTATATATTGTGACTGGTTACAACTTAGTTGAGAAGACTCAAAGCTAATTGTATATGTCTAAAAAAATCTGCACAGTATGAACAATTTAACAAAGTTATAAAAAACACAAATAATATAATATTTAGCAGTTATGATCAAACACTAAACAAATACATGTGTTGTGCTGACGCCTCACCCACCCACCCAACTATACACGTGCAGAGTGATAGACCATCCACCCACTAATACACATACAATTGTGGCATAATTTTGTTTTTAGCAAGTTTACTTTTACCCATATAAATAATAAGGCTTTAAAAATCCGAGTATGGTATGTACTCTACCGGGTTTTTTTTTCACCAAAAGACCATTATTTTGAATTTAAATCTTTTTAATATGATATTATAAAAATACGTCTTAGATTTTTCAACATAGTTTGTATAAATATAAGAGATTTTAAGTTAACACATGTGAAACAGGTTATCGTATTAAAAGTTAAAGTTATAAATAAAAAACTTGGAGATTACGATTTATAAAACCAAGGCTTCCTTGCCAAGAAATTATAGTTAATATTTAATCATACTTTTCTTTTCTTGTTAGGACAATCTAGTTACATAGTACATCTGCAAAATAGATACAATAGTTAAACTTATCTTTGAACTACGACGTAGTTTGGCAAACCTGAGGTAACAGATGTTACACCATTATTGGCAAGCGATAAGCAGCAGCCAAACTTACTACTAGGTGAGCCGGCAGTTTATATTCATTGTATCCTGTTTTTACAAAGTATATCTCCTTAAAATTAACAAAAGATATGTTCTATCCTAAACTTGAACAGAACTAAAAAAATTAAGAAATTAATTAATACAACATTTCACGGTAGATAAAAAGAATTTAGGAAAGTAATTATTATTTAAACCATGTAATAAATTATACTCGTGGCTTATTTACCAATTGAAAAAAATATGATACTATCCGGGATATTTATGTCAAGAGACAGAAATAAAATTAATTGAGTTCACTTTTACAATACCAACACACGTAGAAGAGATGAGAACGTAATACAAAGCACGTATATACAAAGCAATATATGTACATACGTAACGATGAAAAATATCTTCACAAATAATATAAATGCATTTTTATAGTGCAATGTAGAGTTACAATTCAACTTCATTTGAGAACATTTGTTTGTAGCACACCAGTTTTAATTACACAGAAAAATCTTTGTAACTCAAATGATATCTGGGACAGTTTATTTGTCTCTTTCTTTTTAATTTTTTGTATCTAACGATAATTTTGTACCAGGTTTAGTATTAAATAAACTATCATAGTTCATACTTATGATACTTCAAACATAACATGCAAACCTTCCTGGTTTTTATAAATTAAAAACACTAAAATCTACAGTAAAATCACAAAACGATATATTAACAGAAATACAATTCCCCTATCACTGACAATATTGGACTACGATATGCAGCTCAATATATTAATACATATTTACAATTATGTAAATATGTAGTTGACGAATAATGGTTAATTATACGTAGAATAGAAGCAATTTTTAATACAGTTTAAAAAAAATAAATATAAGATATATATTTTAATTGAGCTATTGCAATTTATGGAGAAATACTACTGTGTAAACAAAGGTTGAGCATAGAGTATAGATGTATCTAATAATGGTAGATTAGATACATCTATTCAGATAGTTCAAAATATACCTTTTTCAGAAAAGAATGGGTTAGAATTTTTATTAGTTCCAATCTGATCATGTAATTTAAGAAACTTATTATTGAACCAGCTATTTTTTATTTAGAAATATTTTTTTTT